>JAJFDK010000089.1:0-125604 GCA_028637775.1 Xylariaceae sp. X167
CCCTAAGCGATAGTCTTACAATAGAATTGAGTCCTTGCTCGCATCACCTTGTGCCAACCAACCCCTAACCCCTAACACGATAAGTGTTGGATTGCTCACCCTGACCTGGCACCACCAGGTTGGAAAGGGAGACGAATACCACGATCAGATGACGATGGTGTCAGGACGGACGCCTCTAAAGCTATTCTCAATATTCGCACAGGAGCTCTCGCGGTCGACTCCTACTCAACCACACGACCAATTTGGGAGGATGATGGCCACACTGCTGGCCTCGTTGCACTCAGTGGACATATTGAAATGTCGCAGCCTGGACTTGAAATTGCTACAGGTCTGGATGACTGTGAGTCAACGGAGCTGGCTGAGGAATGTATCGAGAGCGATGTTCCTTCAAATGCTGACATCTGTGTGGCATTTTCGTCTCAGACACCAGATGGGAATCATATCAGTCGGGACACTATTGTGGGTGACTCGGGAGCTGGCATGCACATGTTCAACGACTTCAAGTGGTTTGAAACATATCGAGAGTTCTCAACTCCTTACAGCATGAAAGGTTGTGGCGGTGAAAACACCTACACTATAGGCATTGGTACCGTCAGATATGAAGCCGTGAAGTCTGATGGGACGACAACTCACGTACAACATTGTGACACTCTCTACAGCCCCAAATCGCCGTGCAACCTGGTGAGCATGTCCGCGTTTCGAAACAGCGGTATTCTCATCGATGGTTTCACCGATACCCTGCGATTCAAACATTCTCGTGAGGAGGTTCTATCATTTCATTGGAACTCTGGTGTAATCGAAATTCCAGTACGACGCATTCCAGCTACGCAGCAACATCCTCCGATGGCATTCATCACAATCGACTTGCATCTTATGCATAAAAGATTCATGCACGCTGGATACGATGTGGTACAACTGGCGTGCGAAAGATGTGGCATTAAGCTACAAAATATTGCGAAGAAACACCGAGCTTGCGATGTATGTTTTCAAGGAAAGTCTCGATTACAGATACACCGTCACCCATCCACACCACCGGCGCGTCCTATATCGATCATTTATATTGACACTCTGACGCACTCTCCAACTGCGTTGACTGGTTTCCGATACAGCACGCATTTCATCGATGGAGCAACCAACTACCGATGGATCAAGTTTTCTCGTAGTAAAACAGAGATATTCGGGAAGGTACAAGACTTCATCATGGAAGTGGAGCGGCAGACAGGTTTACCGATACACATTTTACATACAGATGCAGGCACTGAGATGATCGAACGAGGCCGGGGCCGTGAACCCATTTTAAAGACGGGAATCAATTGGGAGATGACGGTACCAGACACACCAGAGCAAAATGGGAAGTCCGAGAAGTCAGGAGATGATATTATGCGCGTTGCACGATGTGCCATAATTGCATCAGGACTGCCGGAGTTTCTTTGGCCTTGGGCTGAGGAGTGTGCCGTCCGATTACTGAACTATCTCCCAACTTCCGCAAACGACAACAATGCCTCACCACATTATGCTCTTTGTACTTATCTCGGCCTGTCTGAGGAGGCAACAAAGGAGTACCTATTACATCTGCGCACATGGGGAGCAGAGGCTTGGGTTCATGAACGCCAAACACAATCACGAAAAATGGCTCCACGCGCTATTCGTGGTAATCTTGTTGGCTACCGAGACCTGAAAGCCCGCATTTACAAGATTTGAATGCCTTCAAAACACCGTGTCATTGATGCACGAGATGTGAAGATTAACGAAAAGGACACAATCAATCAGTCTTCTGCTGCGGATGCATCTCAATACATTGTTGAACTTACAGATCCCGATTATGAAGAATTGAGTCAGTTCAGATTGAGTTTGCAGGAACCCAGTCATGATGAAGAAGATGATGATGACCTGTCACCGCCATCCGAACAAACACAGGTACACAACGATGAAAAGTCGATTGTTAAAACTGGCAATCAGACATATCTTCGGACACCACCTGATACACCAATGGATGTATGCGACCCTGCTACTGTGGATCTACCCACATCATCTGAGGGTTCTGAAAATGGTAGCGTGGGTGATGACGATGCTGTTGACTTCCAGGATGCAGTATCGATTCAGGATGGTGAGCTGCCGCTCCAAGGTGAAGATAGCTCGACTCATGTTCTTCAGAATCCTGAATTGATGCATCACACTCGTCCAAAGCGTCAGGTGACAAAGAACCCAGTAAACTACCGAGAGCTAGCAGGTATACGTACAAGAAAACCAAAATGTGGTGGAGATGATTCCAACCCGGTGAACGACGAACCCTCAGCAGACAAGACAAGTTCCATGCTAGCAGCTCACGGGGGTGCCCGAGAGTCATATATGGCTCTAGATATTAAGGGTTCGAGTGAATCAGAATACAGTTTATCTGCGCTGAAGGTACAGAAAGTTATGACTACAACTCCTCCGATTGCTCGAAACTACAAGCACGCCAGATCAGATCCAGCGTTGTGGGCAGAATGGAAACCCGCTTTCGACCAACAGTTTGAGTCCTTGGAAGCGCGAGGTGTGTTTGAATTAGTTCCATTACCCAACGGTGTGAAACCACTCCCCACGAAGTGGGTTACAGATCAGAGATTTGACGCCGATGGCAAGTTCCTGCGAAATCGAGCGCGCTTGGTAGTGTGTGGAAACTACGAGCAGAATGAGTCTTGGAGCGTACAAGATATTTATGCGGCAGTTGCGTCAGCCACCTCCCTCCGTGTGTTCCTCACACTTGTCGCAGTTCTGGATCTGGAATGTTATGCCTACGATGTGGTTACGGCGTTTCTGAACAGCCGTATACCTGAAGAACACGAGGTATATTGTTTTCAACCTCAAGGATATAACGATAAGACTGGACGTGTATGGCGTCTGAAGATGGCCTTATACGGCCTGCGGAAATCACCAGTGTGGTGGTTTAACACATTGACATCGGCAATGGTGGCAATGGGATTTGAGGCGATGAGTACCGAGATATGTCTGTTCAAGCACGAAAAGCTCGGCGTCCTTGTCCTCATATACGTGGACGACATCCTCGTTGCGAGCCCTACTATCATGGTATGTGACCAGGTCCGAGACATGTTGGCAGCCCATTTCGAGTTAAAAGAAATGGGACCGGTGACCAAGTTTCTCGGCCTTCGAATCAGAAGAGACCGCACGAATCATCGTGTGTTTCTCGATCAGGAGGAATACATCCACAAAATCATCACGAAGTACGGCGAAAACACTGCGAATCCTGCACAAACACCGTGGCGCTCTGGAATTGTCATTCCTGCCAACTGGAAACCAGTTCTTGAAATAGACAGGAAACACTACATCAAGCAAACCGGCTCTCTTAACTATGCGGCTGTCAATACGCGCATCGACATCGTCAAAACTGTCAGTACACTCTCAGAAGCCAACGCGGGCCCATCCAACGAGCATCTGGAACTGCTCAAACATATGTGGAGATATCTGAAAAGCACCGCTTCATTCGGAATTACGCTGGGTGGTAATCTGCCTATGAATGACATACCCATTCGTGTATGGGCAGACGCGGCATTTGCAGACACTCTAGGCTCACGCCGCTCAACAGGAGCTCACATTGTGTTTCTCGGAGAGGGACCTGTATTCTGGAAGAGTAAAAAGATGGTTCTGGTGGTAGTGAGTAGTACGGAGGCAGAATTCATCAATCTGACCCCAGCAGGTATTACAGCGATATGGATCGACAAGCTTCTGGGTGAACTCGGTTACCCACAAGAGAAACCCATCGTCATGTTCACGGACTCCAAGAACGCCATGGCGAATGTGTTGAATCCGCTGAATACAGCTCGCACCCGACATATTGACGGACGGTACAAGTGGATCGTGAACCGAACTCAGCTGGGATATTTCACGATTCTACATTGTGGAACGCTGGAAATGGTGGCCGATGGCCTGACTAAACCCCTGAGTAAAGAACGGCACAAGGAATTCATTCGACAGTTGAACATGGGTCCATGCGAGTTCTGAATGCGTGGAAAACGCTATCTCGTTGATAGATTGAAGGTAATGATGGCGTCGGGTTGTATTTTAAAGCTATGGAGTTGTTCGGAGCCGGATAGGTTGACAATAGCTTCACTTTTGCCTTCGGTGGCCTACGGGGGTGTGTTGCAGGTGCGACCCCGCTAGGGCCTTCCTTGGGTCTAGGTATAGGTAGCCCACCTACGTCAGCAGTAGGTGGTTCGTAGCCTCTCCACAACATCAACAACTTTCGCAAGACCTTTCGTTGTTTCTGTGATCGCAGTGCCCTGCGATATATTTTATGAATGAAAAGAGGCCATAAGTCTGAGTACATTCGCAGCCGTGACGGCAAATGGAAGAAGCGATTTCAGTGCTTGTAGGAATCAAGATGTGCATCGTTAAGTTCCAGTAAACCTACCCGGTAGCAAGTGCGGGAGCTATGTAATCCGTGTGGCTGATCCCCAAAATCGTGGCGCACCCCTCACCAGCCACACATCCTACGTCCGTCCGACAACAACCTCCATCATCGCAAGCTCCAAGCCGCCCATCAATCGGCAGCGAAACCCCCAAATCCCCAAACCACCACAAGCACGGAAAACACCGTCAACATGGCTGGCCTTCAACACTACCGTAAGCCCCTAATCCCCAACCGAACGAATACGACAAAGCTAACTAACCTCTCTTCGCAGGCATGGCCGTGGACCCGGCCCTCCAAAAGCTGGGTAGTACGTAACATCCCCTTCCTATGTGCTGTTCCGGCGATACCGCGAAACAAGAGCGATGGTGTTCTGATGGAGTTTGTATGATAGCCATGTCCTCGAGCCGATACAGATACTTCCGCTTCACCCCCCGCACCGTCGGCATCACCTTCATCTACGGCGTCGTCGTGCCCTCCATCCTCGGCGTCATTGCCTACAAGACCGACGTAAGCGATCCGTCGTATTATCGGTTGAAGGGAGAAACATGTGGAACTAACATCTGCAGGGCCTGGTCGATCTTCGCGCGAAGCGGAGGGGAGACAGTATCTACGAGTACTAAGCAAGGGGAATGGGCCGTGTGTACATAACGAAAGACAAGACAAGATTCGATGCGATTCGCTATACCCATACCAATTTTGCCGCGAGAGAGATATATCAATGCATGTGTTATGAACCGAGAGCATAAAGTGTCGCTATACCACGAGTTTTGTCCGAAAAGCAGTACGAAGCTTGAAATGCGATCTGAATATTCGAATCGTCCATGCCGGTCGAAAACTATACCTATCACGAGCAGTATGGGAGATTTGAATGTAGTGCAGACGTCATTGCGCATTCCTAGGTCTGTAGAAGGTCGTTTTGCAAGTGCTGCGCGCAAACATTCCATGAAATGATGGGTTAAGGGGCCTGCCATCGAAGCCATACCATAGTGGCCGAATGGACCGAATGATGTCAAAGGGGGAATACGCGCCAAACGGAACATTATGGTCACCAGGCACTTCTCATGACGAAGACAGTCTTTAACAATAGCAAATTCCGGGTATCTCTAATCGTAAAAGTAAAAACATGACGGCTCACACGTCTGAGCCCACGTAAACCGATAATCGTACTAGCATAGACTTCCTCAATTGCCCCTTTCCTACGAACCATTTCGTTCGCAAACCCCGAGCGCATTCTGGGATTCGGTGTTGCGGGTCCGACTCGATACCGATACTTTTCCTGCGCCTTTCTCATCTGAACTCATGCGCTCACTTCCATCGCCATCCTTCATTCGCATAGCTTCGTTGGTTCTCGGGACCATAAGCAATAGATCCGTAGCCATAAGCAATGCGACATGAGAACGACTCTCGTAAATCGTTCTCCATCGTCCCTCCAAAACACACACTTTCGCTGTAAGGTCCGAACAACGAAACTCGCATCGTAGCTCGTAACCTCTATTCCCCCAACACCCCTCAATACCTGCTTCCTCTCCTCGGTCGTCCGCCCATAGGCATATCAGGCAACTTCTCACCCCGCCTCCACTCACCCATCGGCACCCCACCACCCCGAGAATCCCGAACATTAAAGTGATCATACCCTCCCTTCCCACCACCCCCTCTACCCCTCGGATGCCGCGAAAACGGCCCATCCCGATCCCTCGAAGGCCCATCAGGCGCGCGTCCAACCGCAAGTCTCGACTCGCCCGCCCCCATGCCCCGCCCCATGCGCGCGCTCGAAGCCGGCGCGACAGACCCATCCGGCAACGGCGGCAGGATCGCGCACGAGATATAATCCCCCACGACAAAGCGCGCCTCGCTCAACGTCTTGCTCGGATCCGTATCGTCGAGCGATTTATCCGCCGTGGGATTCTCCGGGTCCAGACCGGGCCCGCCATCGCCGATGACGACGCTGCCGAGTTCCTTTACGGTGTATTTGTTTGTGGTCGCGGGACCCCGGGTATCCTGGAATATGAGGCGGAAGGCGAGACGTGTGCCGATGCTGGGTTGCGGGAGGAGGTTCTCGTTCGAGAGGACGATGTGGTGCGCGAGTTCGTCGAGGGTGCAGTCGGGCCAGGTGTGTAGGGTTAGGGAGGGCGGGAGACGATCTGCGGTGAATTCGTCGGGTCTATGGTGGGGTAGCTTTGTTAGATGGAACTTGTACAGATGGATGCGGCGCGCGGGACGACGGACCTGTGGAATGCGCCTGTTCTGTAGAAGAGCTGTAGCGCAAACGGCGACACGGTATGGCGGTCCATGGTGTTTAAGGGAACTCGTGAGTCGAGCTCGAATCCGTTCGTGTTATTGCTCGCGGTTCACCGGAATTGCGACGGACAGCTTTGACAACAGATTACCAGTCGGCCGGGCTCAGGTCATTGTGTGTCTGAATCGTGCGCTGTTGATGGAGTGGGCAACGCGCGTGTTGGATTGACTCCTTACGTGTGACCGAAGGAGACGCAAGCTCGAGATGGATGTGGAAGTGTGAATGTGATTCCGTCGGTTTGCGCGGCGCCTTTATAGAGTCATGTATGGCCAGCTGTCAACCCCGGATGCGGCCCGTTCCCGCTCTGACGTTTGCTCGAGACGGGCCGTTTTGATTTGAATTCGTCAAGCCATAAGTGGCTCGCCATGGTATTCCAGCCACATGTGATTACCTAATTATAGGGGTTACCCTTACGAGTTCAGTCACTCATGAGTCTTCATTGACGGTTCTGATTTCATGTTATTCGTTTTTTAGCTATGAAGAATGGTCTATCTAGAGCCTAGTTTTTGAGGACGAATCTAATCGTAACACTATCAAGCACATTACCGGCTTGGTGCGGATTAGAAGTACTCCGATTAACACGAAAGCCATCTCTATCGCGCTCATGGAGTGATTGATCCCAAAACCGCAGTTTTGGATCAAATGTGTCGATAGTAGTGATGTTCTAAATAGACCTTACTTCATAGGAACCAGTTAAACCATTACCCTCTTCTCAGCCGTCCCCTCTACGGCAGTAGTCTTCGCAGCCGCCTGACTCTGGGCGCGAAGCTTCGCCATTGTCTCCTTAGCTTCGGCTGCATACTTACACTTGGCACGAATCCTTGCGCCATACTTCATGAAAAGAAAGGGGAATGGAAGGAAGACCACAGAGAGGAAAGCAGGTATCGAGCTTCCCCAGTGGATACCTAGATTGTTGTAGAGAGGAGTGGTGAAAAGGGGGAAAGCGGCGCCAAATAGGGAGCGCAGAATGGAGCTGGCGGCGATGACAGAAGCGGCGAAGATTGTGTCTAGCACGTAAACATGTTAGCTATGTATGAGAGTTGGCTTTTTCAGGGGGACGAGGGGAAGAAACGTACAAGAGTCAATCAGGTAGTTCTGTAAACTAAGGAAGACACTGACGAGGCCGGTACCGAAGATGCCAGAGCCAATAATGGGAACAATCCAGTGAACCTCGGGACCATTCGTCCAGGCGAATACGAAGAGCCCAATGGGCAGCAGGACACTGCCAACGAGGGCGAGTGGGAGGCGTGCTTCCGGGACAGGGGCACCGCCATTAGCAGCACAGATCTTCCGGTATCGCACTTGGTCGAAGCCGAAGCAGATGACTGAGAAGACCGTGCCAACGGCGATACCTAGGAAGGCGAGACCACTAACTCCCTCCGACCAGTTGTGCCGCTCGTTGAAGATGATGGGGAATGCCGCAAACATCAAGTAGAGAGTTCCGTAGATAACGGCAAGGTATAGAGAGAGCAGCGTCACGATGGGCTCGCGGAAGAGAAGAACCCAGGGACGCACAAAGGCAACTGTGAACTGATGAGTGGCAGTCTTCTTAGGACGACCGACTTCAAGTTTCGACACATAAACCTGACCAGTCAACTTGGAGAGAGCAGCAGCGCGCTTGCGCAATAACACCGGCGCATATGTCTCAGGGACATACAAAGCCACGGCGATCCATAGAACGCCAGTGAATGCGGCCATGAGACCCTCCACCCAGCGCCATCCCGCAGCTTGACCGAGGAAACCACCGGCGATAGGTCCAATAGCCGGCCCCAAGAAGGGGCCCATGGCGAAGAGGGCACCCGCGAATCCTCGGTCTTTCGCATCAAACATGTCGGCGATAACACCGCCGGAATTGGTCAGAGGGGAGCTGCCGAAGGCTCCCGCAAGGAATCGCAGAACCGCGATAGTAACGACATTGTCGGCCGCACAAGTACCAGCATTGAATGCTGTCAGAGCTGCGTACGAAATGAAGAAGATGATCTGTCGGCCGTAGATCTCACCCAGAGGTGCCCAGAAGATTGGGCCAATGGCAAAGCCCAAGACGAAAAGAGAGACACCAGAAATGGCGACTTCAGGAGAGCCGATGTGGAATTCCTTGATGATCTCGCCCACGGCCGCAGAGTATGCAGTAGATACAAAAGCGACAGCTAAGACGGCCACGGCCTTGAACACGGTAATCGACCATTTGAACCAGGTAGGAAACAAGAATGGGTTGCGCTTGTCGTCGGGGAGAAACTCGACGACAAAGGGATCCTCGGTGGTGCCCTGACCCTTGTAGCTCCATTCTAACACGGCGGGTGTGATACAAGCATGGTCGAACTGCCGTTGGAACCAGGAGATCTCGTTGCTGGGCTTCGGAGTCTCGACGACCTCTGATATTGTATCCGGTTGAGCTAGGGTTTCAACCGAAGCAGACACTGGCTGTTCATTAGGATAAACGAGATTTTGTTCTGTTGTCACCGCCATTTGTGATATTGAATGAAAGAGGGCTTTCGCCTGCGAAGTAGTCGAAAGAGGAATCGAGGACTAGGAACTGTTGACCACGGGGGATCGTCGAGAGAGTTGTAACCCGAACCGAAGTCAGAAAAAATCTAACCGGAGAGATCCCAGATCCCACGTAGAAAGGAAGGTGAGAATGTAACGCAATTATGAAAAGCGAATCGAAAAGAAAAACGTCGTGACCTGCAAGAAAAACTCAGAGATGGGAGTAGCGGTCACTGTACCGAGTAGAGAGAAATGTTTAAAGAGGGAGTTGATTGCTTTGAACAAACCAGAAGCAGAAGACTCCCCACAATCTGGTTTTCGTTTTCGCGGTTTCAGGTCATGAGTTGGTAATCGAAGTAAAGAGGTATAGCATACGTGGGCCGTGCTGTCGATTTGGAAGAAAAACTGCTCGCCATCTGTCACAGGTGAAGGTGGACTGGGCCATGCAGCATGCAATGTAAATCATCACGTAAATCACCACATCGACCAGATACCAAGTTAGGTAATTGGACGCTACCTACCTGATCCTACCTGAATATGTCCGTAGATGTACGTAAACGTATTTCAAGGACGTCCGTGAACTCATTGGTGGTATAAAACGTCGATTTGGAATATATATTCTGGGCTCGTAGCTGTCTCTCTTCGTGAGAGATCTGCCAACACTAAGCTTATGGCCAGCTCAGTTCTAGGCCAACCTCAGACACGGGACCGATGATAGGGCCCGGTATAAGTGCTAGCGTAGGTAGTGGCAAGTAGATACTACCGTGGCATCACGATATCTTTCACACGTGGGGACAACGGCAGAGATAATGTGGCAGCATTCGAGGACCCGAGGTGACTCGAGTGAGGTCCCAAGCAGGCCCCAAGTCAAACTGTTTGCAGGGATGATTGCCATTATGACGATAGCTGGTAACAGTCAAAGAGAAAGACTCGATAAAGATATTGAGTACCACAAATAAAGTGCTTGCAAACTCGGATCGGCTCTCCCAAAGAGGATCTACTCGTGGTTGGCATCTCGGGAGGAGGTTGACAAATATGCAGGGCGGTGGGATTATGTACGAGGGAAGACCCATTGCGGGCGGGATGCGACTTCGTCCCGGGAATAAATTTAGCGCGTTTATTGGCACGACGCTAAAATGCACATGCGCTAGTGATTGCGCTAGTGTACATGAGGAAAGGATGTCCTATTAATAGGCTAGCGCGCTCTCAGCTTGGTCGAGGTCGTCACCCAACACATCGTCGTCGCTCAGCTGGGACATTGTCGTCTGAATCTTTCGAGCAAAACTCACTCATGATGTAGCAAATGATTAATATATGTACGATGTACCGGATCTCAACGGGTGGTAATATGATGGGTATGCCTGTCTGTTACACAATGCCGGTAATATAAAAAGAGGTGTTGAGAGATACGGAATATTCCGTTTACGGATCACACGCATGACTTCCATATCTACGGAATACCTACCAGTTTATCTACCTATGCACGAAGACAATATGAGAATGAGCAGACAAACTTGGATTAAGGGACGCGATCTGAATACAAAAATAAAGATCGTTTACTACTACGGAGTACATAAGCTGACGACGAGGGATCTGTTTGTTAGCTGGGACCGTAACTCCGATGATCGACTACACAGCCGGTCTTCCTTCATTAGGACCACCGATCATTGCCAATGATCACCGGCAGCTTCCGTCATGTGCCGCATCCCATTCTCAAACGTATCAAGCACTCTCCGTTATAAATTCGTACCTATTTCCAATTTGCTTTTGCTCGCCGCGGCAATTGATCTCAAATCAGGTCGCACATTCTAGCATCTGTTTTGACCTGAACGAATATGAGCTTCTCTGCGTGTATCCGGTACTATGAGCAGCTCTCTCTCCTACTAGTGTGAGCCGTCTTATGTTGAGTCAAACTTGACGGAGGTATCTATTTATAAGACTTGTGGGAGCAGTGTTGTCTCAATTGACGATCCAAAAGTCGTCTCTCCCTTAGACAACAATGCTCTTTTCGCCGTCACTATATAGTCAGCTCTTTACTTGCAATTCGGCCAAAAGAATCGCACGCGAAACCTGTACGAAATAGACAAAGCTCCCGCATCAAACAGACTTTATCGCATCCAGAAGAACGTGGTAATCTCCGAACATGGCAGCATGACGCCGAGTGTCTCTTCAATATCGTGAATTGCTTTGTGAGAAGCGCAGTATCGCCATCAAGTAGGTACGGATTGGTGCGTCATCAAGATCTGAGTGTGGTCGAGAATCTCGTTCCAGCAGAGCTGACAATGACGAGCTTCGGCCTTGGACGTAAAAAATCAAGATTCACAATCCGAGACACCTACCGAGAAGAAGCGGCGCAAAATATATGGCACCTAGGTATCTTTGAATGCTGTGAGGCACGAAGAAGCACCATGACAGCGGTATCCTCAGGCAATTGATTGATAGAAGTACGGAGGAGGCCTGGGCAGGTGCGGAGCGGAGCAGCGGTCTCTGACAGCAGTCGGTTTGCCGTTAGGGAAGAAGTTACCCCGCCATCCGCTACCTGAGGTGCCTTAGGCACCTTCCTAGGTACCTTAGGCGGGCACTTTAGTGCAAGGTACCTACCTAATCCGTACTGTACGGATTACAACTCCAGCGCGACTTCTTTATCGCAGCATGACGTCTGCCCTCCAGCAACTTGCCTAGGTAAACCCGCCGTGGTTTGTCGCGTAAGTCGACTCGACTGCTATTCCGCACAACCTTGTAACCTCCCATCCGCTATCCACCAATCTCCCGCCTCTGCTTATACAGTGACTCTCATTTGCTATATTGCTACCTCACGGTCAATCATCTTTGTTTCTTTCTCGATCGGCTGTTCCCAGGTCTTCTTAGCGGTCTCCGCAATCCCACTCGTCGCCGACACTGGCGACCATGGCGACCATGGCCTCGAACCAACATGTTCATCTGCTCACCTTTTTCACTACGATGGAGAACCAGGGCAATCTCATCGTAAAAGGTATCGCCGACAAGTCTTTTGCTAGCATCCGCAGTACGCTGACTCTTCTTCCGCGACAGAGCCGCCCCATTTTGATCTCGAGCTTTACATCAACAACTACACAGGTTCGTGACATTCGATTCTGTCCATGCGCTCTGCCACCTTACGCTCTCCCGCAAACCAAGCCACGAGACTCACTTTCATCGTCATTCCGTCTAGGCCGTACTCGTTTCGAACGACTCATACTGATCGGCCAGTGCTCGGTTCCGCTGTGCGTCGATGCCCTCAAAGCCGCCGTGATCGAGGCCAAACGAGGAAAGGATATCCAGCGGTATCGCGACGCCTGGGAGTGCATCCGTCTAGCTGCTCCTGACGAGCCAGAGGCCAAATTCGACGAGGCTTGGGTTCACGCCACTGAGAAGTCGAATAAGAGTACGATTCGCCAGTTGGAGCTTGAGCTGAAGGGGTACAGGAACAATTTGGTGAAAGAGAGTATTCGGGTAACGACCTGCCCTGCTGTGTCTTTACTGCATGGATACGGGACTGTCGACTGACCACCCGCTATTAGATGGCTAATCGCGAGCTCGGCGAACATCTCGAGAATACCGGCCAGCTGGCTGCCGCGTTCGACGCTTATCATAAGATGAAGCCTGACGCCACCACCTTGGTCCACATCAACGATGTGAACAAGCGTATTCTCAAGACCCTCATCCAGAGGCGTGACTGGACCAGTGTTTCTGCTCATTGCGGAAAGTTGTGGACTCCCATCACTTTGTCAAAGATCCACGACATAACGGCTATCGAGCAGACTTTTCAGAAGATGGTGTCCGGTTTGGCTTGCCTCGGATTGGGCAAGTTCGAGGACGCGGCCAAGTTATTCCTGGACATATCCGATCCGTCTACATGCCAATCCCACGACGACATCGCTAGCGTCAACGATGTTGCCATCTACGGCGGGCTGCTGGCACTGGCCACTATGGACAGAGACCAGCTACAGACACGAGTCCTCGATAACAAATCCTTCCGCAATTTCCTCGAGCTCGAACCTCACATCCGCAAAGCAGTTTCGCTGTTCGTGCAATGCCGCTATTCGGCTTGTCTGCAGATACTCGAGTCGCATCGGGCCGACTACCTCCTCGACATCTATCTACAGAAGCATGTCGAGTCGCTTTTCTCGTTGATTCGCAAGAAGTGCATCATCCAGTATCTTCGAGCCTTCTCTACTGTAACCCTGGACACGATGAAGGCGACCTTTGGTAAGCCGGACGAGGATTTCGTCGCGGAGCTAGTCACGATGATCAAGAATGGCGAATTGGACGCGCGAATCAATACAATTGACCAGGTAAGTATGGTGAGTCCACGAATAACACAGGCATCGGGTATTAACGTCGATGGCTAGACTCTCACAACTGTCACGACCGACGCTCGACATGCCACGCATGTCAAGGCTATTGAAGATATCGAGAATTACATCAAAGAGGCATCTGAACGGATCCGACGCATGGGTATCATCGCCGCCGATCTGGAGGTGAAGGGATCGGGCCGGCCTCCACCGGGTGTTGCCGGCGGTGCCTCTGGAATCAGTGACTCCCTCATTGACGAATTCATGAGTGAAACGAGCCCCGGCAATGAAGCGCAAGCGTAGGAGTTTAGTTCTTCGCCGGGTCCGTGGTTTGATCTGGAGTGATGGGAATCAGAAGCATGGCATTTTCATATCCATTCGGGACGGTAGCCTCACGTGATGATGAGTTATGAACAAGTTGGCACATGGGTGCTTTTACTTTTACCCCTTAGCTGGAGAGCAGGCGGTTGTTTAGAGGAAAGGCCAGATGATGGTATTCTGGCAGAGCAATGGTGTAGCCAGGGAAGGATTACATGCTGCGAAAGTACCTACTCGCGCGGATGGGAATAGTAGTGTATTGCCAGAGGTTTCAACTGGGATCTCGGACTCTCATAGGGACCGGAACGATGACAACAAGACAGAACCAACCCAAGGGGGTCTCAGGCAACGTCACAACGTCACTATGGGTATCGCGAGGGGAACTAGAGAAGCCTGCTTGCTATAATCCGTAGATGAGTAGCATAAGAATAATAAAAACAGTCCCACGTTAACTATGTGATCCCTTCCATCTAACCCATCAGCTGTCTAATATCCTCAGGCGGCCAGCGCACTTGCGCAAAAGTCAAACATCTCTTGATGCTCTGTAAGTACTTCCTCGTCACCTCATCACCCATGACATGTCCCCTTTCACCATTATGCAACTTCTCGCGCGCACTGCGCTCGTGGATACCAACCATGGTAACACCGATCGGCCAAGCCGCCTTACCAATACTAAGACGCAAATACCCATCATTCGCATCGACGTACCGTCTCTCCTGCGCCGCCTGCACGATCTCGACAACAGGCTTCAAAATATCATCGTCGAGACTGCCACTCTCGAATTTCAGGAACAGGGGGAGCATGTTCTCCCGACTCGACACCATGGCGTTCACGGCCGCTTTGCTCGCGAACGAATCCTGCTTCCCGTTCGCGTCCGCTTGTTCCCTTGCCAACGCGATCTCCCACTCGCGCAGCACCATCGTGAAATACGACGCGAGTTGACGGAAGAGGTATTGCCGTCCGGCCTTATCCTGCGGGATCTGGTCCGCAGAGACCTTCATGTCCTTCTCGTCAACAAGCTTCAGCGTCGTCGGTATCGGCCCGTCCGTAACAACCGTCGTCAACCGCTTATACCGCCTCAATCTCGCCCGTCGCGTCTCGCCAAACAACATAACGGGTTCCCCCAAATCCCGTAATCGCGTCGTGAGCTCCGCGTCCGTGATCTCCGTCTCCCCTTCATCTCCTTCATCCTCCCGCTCCTCCTCGTCCTTCTTCAACTCAGGCAGTCCGAGCCGCTTCCGATTCCGCCGGATTTCTTCCGCTTCAGCTTCCTCGCGCCGCCGGCGTGTCTCCGCTTCGAGTTTACGCCGCCGCTCTTGGCGCTGTTGGGCTTCTTCTGCCTCTTCTTCTTCTAAGCGCCGTTTTGCGGCGGCTTTTGCCGCTCTGGAGGCTTCGAGGGCCTTTTGTTCGGCCAGGTAGGCGGCTTCGCGGGCGGCTTCGGCTTCGGCGCGGCGGATGTATTTTGTTGAGGTTGAGGGGGTGTCTGTGGAGGTAGAGGAGGAGGGTTTGGGCTTCGCTTTGGCGATTTCTTTGGACATTAGGGATGCGAAATCCATTTTGGTGGTGGGCGCTTGGCCTGTTGGATGGATTTGATGGGTGGTGTGGTTTGTGAGTAGAAGTTTCTGGTGGTGTTCGTTTGTTGATTTGGTGATGGCTCGTTGAGATGTTGAGTAATAGACGAGATGAATTGGTAGGTTAAGTTATGAGATCGGTCTGAAGCTGAAGCAGCCGCTGTTGCGATTAAAAAGTCTGGTTACGTAGGACATCCGGGTGTGGCAGGGACAGTGTCTAGAACTGTGACGGGAACTGGTAGCTGGAGTGGGTCGTTGACGAGAAGTGTTACCGACCTACCCGGGACCTACCCGGTAGCTCGTGGAATGTATGTGATTTCACAGCATCGAGATTGATATTTCGTTCATTTTCGTTCTAGATGATAAAATATGCTAGTAGTAGAGTCGAATGTGCTCTTTCGTTAGCAAATATCTGGTTCTAGGTATAATGATATCATGGGTGAAGCTGACACCGTTGTCTCGTCACACTAGATATCCATGAGTTCACTCTTAAGCAGGAGCAGAGATCACATATTCATTTTCACTTGATCATAAGCAAAGTTTGGAAGCCAGAGTCTTTATTCAAATCGGCTAAGAACACACAAACTACGAAGAGTTCTGCTGCTGCGCAGCCTCAGCCTCAGCAGCATGAGCCTCCCAATTCGGCACATTCCCCATACCCGTCAACTCACTCCATTTCCTCGCGAACTCACGCATACCTCCCTGTCCCGACATACCCGCATCAACGACATCCTTAGGCAGCTTGTGTGCCGAGTACTGCGGCGAGCTGAAGTTGTAAGCTGCCGCGTCCTCCTTTTCGATGAGTCTGAGCTCGGGGGTGTAGTCCTCATCCTCTTCCTCGTCGTCATCATCGCTCTCCTTTGCTTCAGTGCTGGCGCTCTTCTCTTTGTTCTCATCGCCTACGACGCCGAGTACGGGGCCGGGAACGGACAGGTCTAGAAGTTCCTGCCAGCCGAAGAGTAGACTGTCGGTGTGCGGTGCCCAGGGGTTGATATCGATGAGTCTGGCACGGCTCAGGGGCTCGTCTTCACCCTCGGGGATGTAGACATCAAAGACGAAATTTCCATCAGGGAAAGTGTAGCGCAACTTGCTGTTGAAAAGCTGGTAGACCCTAGAAATGATATCATCCTTAAGGGGCAAGAGGAAGTCGAAGAAGTTGAGGTCTCGCTGGGAGATAGCGACAAGGTTCCTGTGCTTGACGAAACAGCGGAATTCCATGGCCGTGTGCGGGTTGAAGTAGGATCGTAGTACCAGGACGGGCTTGAATGTGGCCGGGGTTGCGTTCGCTGTGGGCGTGCAGTCGTCGAAGGCGTGTTCGAGATCGTAGGTGATGAAGTTGGAACTCTTCAGGAGTAGGTACACGTCGTTTGGCGTCGTGCACTTGATCGTGTTCTGATGAAGTGAGATCCAGGTGGCGTCTTTGGGCGATGTCCAGTTCAATTTGGGGGCCACGGCGCCGCCTAGTTCGGCGATTTTGTCCTTGATGAGCTGGTGTAGCTCGGGAAAGCGCTTATTCGGAGGAAGCTTGGGAGCCTCTTCCTCTTCGTCGCTTTCGTCATCTGATTCAATCTCCTGGATAGGAGGGCGTATTGAAGATGTGGTGCCCTCCCACTCTACATCGTCATCGTCATCCTCGGCGTTATCCTCATCAGCGAGGACGATGCCGTCTTCGCGAATGTACTCAACGAACTCTGGTGTAAGAGGGATGATGCGAGACTTGATGCATGATGTGCGGTATCTATTCTCTTGTTAGTAAGGCATATATGAGATGGAAAGGGATACAAACTTGGGGAACCAAGCATCGTATGAGCAGTTCAGGATGTGATCCCTCGTAATGGGAGGAAATTGTAGTGTTGGTGGGGTATCGGATGGAGGGGCATCTGCCGGCGTGGACTGAGTAGATGAAGGCATCTTGGTTGCTTTTCAAGAGTTTATTGATATATGAGCGTTTGATGAAATCAGAGTCCTTCAAGCAACTCGGAATTGGACTTATGAGTTTTGAGTGTAGTTGAGTGAAGTGATGTTCAGAGTCTGCTTTCACATGGCAATGAGAGTTGAGTCAACGGAAAAGAAGCACGAATTTACAGTGTGCATGCAGGTACCTGGGCACGTTATGTCATTGTGGAGCCCCGATCAATACCGTATGAAGTACAGCTTTTACACACAGTGTACTCTTTGTCCCGTTCATTTCCGACTGAGAACTCACCAGCGAGTTTCGAGCAGTCAAGTGCCGGAAAGTATCTGCATACTGTCCGCCTTGGCGATTGTCGTTCCAGCTGCAGGCGAGGATCTCTATCAAAACACCGCTTTATCATCAAGGTTCACTCTCACTTCACTCATTCTTTCCCCCATTGCTGTTCTCATTTCAATCTCCGTACTGACCCTCGGCTTTTTACCATCGTCGCCGGAAGAGTTTTCACCTTTTATATACCGTCGCTAACAGTCACCTTCCTCTCATCCACCGGTTTATCTCATAATGTCCGACAACGTAGGCCTCTCCACGCCTCGAGGCAGTGGTACCTCAGGTTACGTCCAGCGCAACCTCGCCCACATGAAGCCCCGCGATCGTGACCGAGGAGCCCCCTACCCACGCGATCTCGACCACCTCAAGCACCGTCAACGACAGCCCGACAAGGGTATTCTCGAACATGACCGCAAGCGAGAGGTTGAGGTCAAGGTATTCGAGTTGCGCGACCAGCTCGAGGATGAAGGGTAGGTCTGAATTCATACCAGTCTCCTTGTTGGAGGCCTTTAATGTCTCTTGGAGGGGGGAATATTCTCTATCACATGCTAACGCTACGTGCACAGTGTCGAGGAAGAAGAAATCGACCGTCGCTGCGACAAGCTGCGCAAGGAACTCCAGGAGAAGATGAACCGCGAAGGCTCCTCCGCGCCGAAGAAGCCCCTCAAATCGCACCAGGTCCACGAACTAGCCGACGCCAAGATGAAGGAGAGCGAGCGCCTACGCAGCGCCCTGAAGATCAGCAAGAACTACGAGGAGGGCGGCCACTGGAGAAGACAAGAGGAACGCCTGCGCAAAGCCCTCGACCGCGAGGCGGCGGAGAAGAAGGACGACAGAGATTAATAGATGGATGAGTTGACGATCGAGAGTCTCTCTATTTACGTGAATACCGGGCATATTCGCATGGCGTTAGGCGCAAAACTCGGAAGTCGGACATGCTTATTGGGACCAGAATGCCCCCTACCTATCGTCCCAAACCGTGGAGTTCGGGACAGATGACCTGCTTTTTCTTTTCGTTTTTTTCTCTAAACATATCCAGAAACGTATTCTACTTGCAATACAAGGCCATTCTGGAACCATCCAACCGACCCGTCTATGTCTAATGGGGTATCATTACTGGGTCATTTCATTCCACTGCCAAGGCTTCCGCCGCATCAGCCGGTAATGCGCGATCTCCCTTGGCAAGAGCTTGAGCTGCTCTTTTCGCTTCCTCGGCCTGCATGGCCTTTTCCTTTGCTTCTTGTTGTCTCAAATGAGAAACATACGTCGCGTATCGAATGGTGGACAGCGTCATGACTGCCATGAATAGGATGCCCAGGACCGATCGCCTGATCAATACCCACCGCAGGCTTTCAATGTCGGATCTAGAGTCACTGTTGAGGGTGGCGCTGATCTTGAGATTGATTTGTTGGATCTTGGAATGTGGGGGTTAGCATATGTGTTACTGTTGGCGTTCAATGATGAACTCACGGCACTCTCCATATTCCTCTGCTCGTCTCGCACATGCATTCTGCGATCATTGAACATGCCCTTGACATCATCCTTGAGGGTCATGATATCCTGAGTCATGCGTTGATTCAGGATATCGAACTCATGCTGGAGTTGTGTCCGCTGCTGGCGCGTTTGTTCATTGGCAATGCGTCTATTGTTCGTGACCTCCGAGTTCAGCTCGGAGCAGGCAGCACGGAAGAGATAGGTCTCCTGTAAGTCCAGAGGTGAGCACAAGGTGAGAAAGAAGAGAGAGAGAGAACTCGCATAGCGCGTTCAGAGCTTAGCGCACATTGTCAACATCACTCTTCCACACTAAGCCCTCCTGCGCGGAATCCAGGTTCTGCGCCAGGATCGCTCTGATAGCCTTCATGAGCGTAATGGCCTGTGCCTGCGTGTAGCCGCCAGCTTCGAGCTGCTTGACGAGTGTGTAGCTGTCGAAGTGGTGCACGTATGTCGACTTCTGTATGTGCGGGAAATGCGACTCGCCCGGCGGCGTCTGCAGCACCACCTCCATAGGACCGCTTTGCGGCAAATTCTCATTCACAGTCGTGCTGCTACCACTCTTCACATCCTGCGCACTTGCTTTCGTCGCTTTGCCCGGCAGAATCTCTGCGATATGTCCCTTGACCGCGTCTTCCTTGTTCTTTTCCGCCGCCGTTGCTGCCCCCTTGGGCGACGGGTTGGGTGCCTGGAACGAGCTATTTTTCTTCTTGTTGTTTAGCGGGGGCGGCTTAGGGACATCGGGGACGACGGGTAAGGGCTCGACGGCGGTGCCGTGGCGCTCGAAGGCAGCTTGTCTCGCGCGCGTGGAGGTTGTGATCGCATGGCGCTGCGTCGTGCCGGAGGGACAGGGGCGACGGCGATATCGGATCTTCGCGGGTTGTGTCGCGGACTCTGCCAGGCGAGTTGCCCGGAAGCAGTGAGGGTATAAGAAAGTGAGGCGAGTTGACGACATATTAGGTAGCCAATATTAAACCAGTTAACACAACAAAAAGAGATAATCAAGGCGAAATCATGTAGACAAAGAGAGCAGTTTATGAATAGTAAGTTGAGTTGAGTTGAGTTGAGTTGAGAGAGCATTGACACATGTGATGGGTTCAATCGGGGCAGTGATCTCATAACTACCCGACCCCGATCGTCGATCTTGTGTCGACAGCTGTCGTGTCGTGCCCAGCGGGTGGTAAGGGGTGGCTGGGTCTGCCAGCTGGGAATCAATTGTCGGGTAGCCGCGGCCTGGGCCGATTCCAGACCCCATAAAACGCTTATGCGTGCTAGCCGTATGCAGTTAGTTAGGTTAACTTGTTCAGCGCGTTGCAGCTTGCAAGTTGCAACTGTTCCTGAGTTAGCGTGAGCAGGTTGTGAGTTACCGGCAGATAGAGAGTGAATGTGAAGAAGAATTCAATCGTTGTTTGATCAGGAAAGACTGAAGTTGTTAATTCAATTAACTCAGTATCTCTTATTCACAGTTATTCAGTCATCATTTGGACGCGTTTGATCCAATAAAACCACCGTACGTCGCGAACAGAGGGGGGCTGGGCTGATGAATGGTGCTCTGAATCATGTTGTGATGCTGTTCCCCTGTGGAGCCACCCGACTGGATGTTTTGTTGTCACTGGCCTTCGGGGCTGAAAGTCCTGAAACCGCAAGGACGACCCAAGCGGGGCTCACTTGAGCCACGGCAGCCCCACGGCCCCGCCCGTCGCCCCGCAACGCAGCGCAGAGCCCTAAAGCAAAACAACTTTCCTGTTGAAGTCTTGCGTGGAGTTCTCGTGGACCCTGGTCAGTTGTACCTTCCGCTTATGTCTGGGCTGCAGCAGTGCCAGGTCACCACGCTGGCTCACGCCTTCACGCCTTCCCCACCGGCTACTCGTGTACCTCGTACCTTCTTTATGCAGCAGCTTCAGCATCGGCGGTCAGGAAAAGTGTAAACTCGACTCTTTTCGAGCAGCTCTGACGATTTTGTGTTTCTTCCGTCAACATCACACATCGTATCTTGGGTTGACGCGAAACATCCTCGACAAGCATTGTTTACGGGTGTTTCTGTCACATTTTCAGCTGTTTACTCTGTGACTGAGGCAACCAGACGTGCATTTGCACCAGATCGGAGAATTAACCTGGTCTGTTTCGATTCCTCGTATAATCCGCACGCCTAACTTATCCGTACCTAATCTTTCCAGCCACCGCCAATTTCTACTGCTCGTTCTCGTTCTCGCTCTTACACGATTACCTACCTGCTATTATTCGACCTATTCCGTAATTTCTACTACCTATTCCTACAGATCTTGAGCTTGAGCTTCATGATTCTTTCTGACACATCTCCTCCCCTCCACATCCATCACCCCATCAACAATCAGCTACATCCATCCCACCTTCTGGTGAGTGATACCAGTCATCCGACTATACGGCCGGAGTGCTTGAGGCCAGGTTCACTCCGTCGCCATCATGGCGCCCACTCGGGCGCTGTCGGCCCCCGGGTCGGCGAGTTATGATTCGAACACCATGACCGTCGGCGATGGTACCTGGGACTTCTCGAAGAACACGTTCCTGCTGCCACCCCTAGTCGGCGTTAATTTCGAGACTATGCGGTACAATGGTAAGTTGTTGTCGTTTATTCCGTACTCGTGTGCCATTATCGCGGTCTGAATCTGACGTCCATTGGTATAGGCATGGGCAATCGTTTCTCGTCTGTACACCAGTATCAGACCATTATCACCGGTCACGCAGTCCTCGCAACCATGGTCTTCCTCTTCCTCGTTCCCATATCAATCATGTACGCGCGTTTCCACCCGGACCGCAAAACCGGTCGCCGCATCCACGCGTACTTGCTTGTCTTTGCCCTCTTCTTGGCCACGGCCTCCTTCATCCTCGGTTTCTTCGCGGTTGGCCCGCGGCGTGCCTTGACGAACCCTCATCACGGAATCGGTGTGGCTCTCTACGTGTTATTCCTCGTCCAGCTCATGCACGGTAGCCTGATCAGACATATTCTGAAGAAGTCTCTGCGACTCATGGTCCATCGTTGGTTGGGAGTAATAACTGGCTTGTTGGGAATCATACAGATTCCTCTTGGCCTTACGCTCTACGGCTCTCCCAAATTCACCTTCATTTTATACGCGCTGTGGGTGGGATTCCTCTTGTTCCTGTACTTCGTCTTGAGTTGGCGACACGAGAACGACTGGGATGACAATGTCACCATGTATGGTGGTCGCTCACATGGAGGCCGGTCCGAATCTGGCGTTGAAATGTCCGAGCGTCAATCCGAGCGTGGATTTGGCTGGTTCGGGACACTAATTGCAGCACTCGGTGCCTTGTTCCTCCTCCGCAGCCGCAGTCACTACGATGAGGAAAACCAGAGCGCGTCCGTTTCTCGAGGTGGCAGAACATCCGAGGTGGTGTCCTCTAGAAGGGCCTCCACGAGTTACTACACCGAAAAGTATTCGGACAGAACAGAGAGTCGAGTAGGCGGATGGACTGCCCTTCTACGCGCCCTGGGAATAGGCGGCGTCTTCACAAGACTCAGAGAGCACCGAGACGATCGGAGCTACGGCGAGGAGTATTCGGTAATCGCGCCGGGTTCGCCGAGTAGAACACGCCCGTCTCAACGACCGCCGAGAAAACGACAAGATGACTATACAGAGTCGGAGTTTACTGAAGACAGGACCGAGGATCGAACCGAACTTGACACGCGATTAACCGAATCTCAGGGTCCTGTTACTACCACGACAGGAGGTTATAGCTCTGTCACTCGGCCATCGACGCCACGCGCGTCGCACGCTCGGCCAGCACCATCCAGCCACATGTATTCGGACTACTCGTCCTACGTTAGTCCCTCGAGACGTACACGGGATGATGAGTCCCATGGCGGCGGCGTCAACAGGGGACTTCTAGCCGCTATGGGTCTAGGCTGGTTCATGAACCGAATGAGATCGCGCCGAGAAAGAAGAGTTGACAGAGTCGAGGACCAGAGAATGCGGTATGAAGATGTGCGTCGCGAGGAAGTCCGTCGAGAGAGGCGCGAGACCCGATACAACAAGGACGACGAGTATGGATCGCCCCCTCCGCCACGACGTCGACCTCCGCCAGGCGCGCCAGACACTACCATCATGTCTTCGGAGACCGAATCCTCTTACATCGAGTCGCGGCCACCGGGCACTTCCACCATCGGCCCACCCATGCCACCATTGGGAGCAGGCCGTCCACACGGTGGAAATGTCTCTATGCCAGCGATGCCGCCGGACCCTCGAGGCGTGTTACACCACGAGTCAGACGCCGAATCGAATGTGTCTGCAAGCGAACGTGTGCACCGCCGCACTGAGCGACGTCAGAGAGACAGTGAGCAAGCCGCAGCAGCAGCCGCAGCAAGTGCCGCGGGTCTGGCAGCGGAAGAATCGCGATATCGAGAGCAAACCACGCGAGTCAATCAATCCGTCAGCGTCGTCAAGGTCAAATATCACGAGGAGAGGGACCGCAACGTGACACTACGCCGCCTCACAGAGGACGAGGCACGTCGCGAGCAGCGAAGAGGTAGATCGACCTCCGTTAGCAGCCTATCAGGAACCGAGACGCCCACGGCACGAGGATATCGCCGAGACGGGAGTGCGCGACGCACGATCGAAGAAACCGAGGCCGAGCACAGAGTCGAGGAGACCTTATCTCCACCCACGGCCGCATTCGTCGGCGGTCGACGAGTAGGCGGTAAGGACTCAGCCTACTACTCGGGCCAGCCGGGTGCAGCGGGACCGTCCGGAACCGCAGCCTCACCACAGCAACAAGGCGCAGTGCCGACGCTGTCCAGTAATGATAACGAGAGTCACGGGACATGGAGCGCGTTGAGTCCGACGCCTAGTGGAGCGGCGAACCGACAACCTCCCTCGGCCGGAGCGTCGGCTGGTGCGTCGGCCGCTGAGCGGAGACAGAGACGACGACTGGAGAGGAGCAGGGAGGGCAAGACGGGAACGGGTACGGGAACGGAGGGGCAGACGACGGGGACGATCTCGTATACCGGGACCTAATTGACTCAGTCCCGTTCTCCCCTTAATGAGATGAGCTGACGGGGGTTTTGTCACTCCCGGCATCCTGCGCATTGATTGCAGCTAGACGATCTTGTTTTTGGACCTCCGGGGTTGATCTTAAACTCCCAAGTAAATCGCCGGCGATCAAACGTAACGAAGGGAACGGAAATGAATGAACAACGAACGAAAGATATTCGAAATGTCAATCTATGAATTTCGAATAGATGTGTATAGAAGCTGATGATGATCGATTTACTCTTACCTATCAACCAACCAACCCATTCACATTACTTGTAATGGATATGGAATGAGGAGGGGAAGAGGATTTGTTTGTTTTGATGTTGGAGAAGAACGCAGCTATGTAGCTTATTTGTCTACGTAGCCTTTTACATATTACTGTAACGAGATCATAATTGCTAATATGGTCGAAACCATGCTGGAATGCTTCATTTGCGTCTGAAATGTGAAGAGAAGTAAACATTGAGATGTGAACAATGACGGATGATCATTGTCGTTGGTGTTGTCGCATTCTGTAGACTAGCTGGGAGGTATAATCCATCTATACTCTACATGAGGAACCCAATTCAATGATCACAGCGCGGAACACGCAATCTTCTAGTATAAGAAACCCAAACACGATATCTTGTTCCTCTTTGAGCTCAAATCATGAGCGCACATTCCAGCAAGAGGCTGATCTTCATCACATCATATTCATATATAATAAAACGCCCTGCTTGCAGCAAACCCACGAAAGGCCAAGTGCTTTGGGGTGGCTAGGCGATAGCGGGACAAAAGGAATAAACAGGGTTGTCATCGGCTCCGTATCATGCCTCGAACGAATGTACGTTTCGGTAAGCATGATCCTCCCCGACCAGCTCTGTAACGGTGGTCCGCGGCTTTCGCGGAGCTCGTCTGGAAGTCTCGCGCCCAGGCTGCTGTGGATCTGGGTGCCTGCTTGCCACCGTGTCTCCCAATTGGGACTTGTTGGTACCTAAGAAGTGAGGTAGTCGACAACCACGGTAGCTCATACTGCGATGAGATGGATCCGATATGGAGTCCGCACCTCGACGGCGAAGAGACAAACAACAGACGTCTGTGTGTCATAGGACATGGCGTGGAATGAAGTTTGGGCGAACTCCACCAGCGGTATCGAATGGTGCCAGGTAGTAGAAGGAAGCAACGCGCAGAATCCATGAGATCTGCTGTGAAATCTGGTGGGAAATCTGGCGGGTGACCAGAAACCGCATTTGCTTGGCTGCCTCATTTTGGAAATACATATATATATATGCCACATGGGACTCGCTGATGATTTTGCGCTGTAGCCCACAGGGCACGGAGCCGGTGATCACGTCGACCGGTAATAGAAGGTCTCGTCTTCTTTCCACTGGCTCCTCCGAAGATTTTAAGGTTGTAGGCCACTTAGGTAGCAAAACGCAACGGCAGGTCGCACTGGCGTGGATTATTTGCTTGCATCTCTCTGGCTTGTCCATGCATTTGACCTTGTTGACTAGATTGAGTCCGGCGGGACGTTTCACAAAAGCAGGTGAAGCGTGAATACAAGTTTCTTGTGCACCCTCCCTTTTCCATCTTCGGAATCTGCGTCCAACTGGGACCGTTCATCACCACAGGGCCCTCAGTGTGGTCTTACAGCACCAGAGGAGGGTTTTCCCCATGCTCTGAGTTTCCCCCTTCATCTGGATGGCGAGAAAAAGAAGCAGCGTTGTTGTTGGTGCTTCACTCAGACGAAGACGGCATTTTGGGAGGTGGAAAAGGTACCAAGACCAGGGACGGTTAAGTGACCTTCTCGCTGAAATCAATAGCCTTGCGACGCTCTGTCGGACATCATCACCGAATCCCATTCCAGTCAGCCCGTGGGGAGCAACGAAGCCGGTAGGCACCCATCAGGCGCGTGAGACGGACGGCCTTGTCATTCAGCCGAATGAAGCCTTTGTCGTCACGGGTTTCCCTGATGAATGACTCCATTTTTTCAAGAGTCTCATGACGCAGAGTCTTTCCCGCAGAGTCTGAAGGAGATCGAACAGGAGACGCAAGGCCGCAGGATGGATGGGGGCTAGCGCAAGCGATTCGTGCTCGATGGCAAGTGAGCCCTGAGGCGTCGACCAGGTTTGTGGTTTTTCTATAAATGCTGACGATGGTACGGAATAATACCTATATATAGGAACCCAGAGATGAAATGGGCGGTTCTTTGGTGAATCTGATTATATATTCCGTAGATTGAACTGTTGACCGTCCCATGCAACAACTTCGTGCTGTTGTCATCCAGATGAGGGTGAAGTGCCGCGCGAGTGGTCGTGACTGGACATGTCAGTATTTAATAGGTAAGTGGGAGAGGCACATCGTACGGAGGGAGTTTGGCTTCGGCAGTTACCCCACAATCAGTGACGTAATGAGTGGTCACTCCCGTCCTTGTTTGGGAAGTGGCTTCCCTCGCGTCTGCTTCTTCTGAAAGTCCAGGAGCAGTCATGACCCTTCATCTTGATCTCGGATAAGCATTCCCTTATCTCTGTATCGATAAGCCGCTGGGCATGGGAGTGCTTCCGGGATGCTACTTAGGTAGGTCATCGCGAGTCGCATCTAAACCAGGCGCGTTCATTCATTGATCATTCATAATATAACCTTGTCGCCGTGAAGAACATATATTCATCTTCCTAGCTCGCCATTGTCAGTAATCGGTTAACTATTGCCTGGCGACCAGAGATCTCTTACCTTTCCCCGATTATACCGGCCGATTCTTGCGACCCCTCGTCCCTCCTGTTGCGTCTCTGGAGTGACAGAGCGAATCAATCTTCTGAACGAACCACGAGAATCCCGTGATCCTAAACCGATAGCGCAACGAAACAAACCAAAGCCCAGGCTAGAGAGTGAAAGAAGCAATCATGGCGTCAGAACCAGATCAAGCCTCCAATCCCGATCCGCAGTCGCAATCGCAGTCACAGCCAGAGGGACAAGTAGCAGAGACCACAACAGCGACAACAACGACAGAAACAGGCGATGCCCAGCAACAAACACAAGAAGCCGAGACGAGACCAGACAGCGAAACGCCCGCATCACCACCCTTACCAGCGCGACACACACCCCTCACACCCGGCCCGCGCGCATCGCGCTTCCAAATGACCCTCGACTCGGCGCTCTCACACACACTGGGCAAGATCAGCTGGGACAACTTCGCAGCATGCTACCCGCACATCGCAGCGAATGCGCCTGCGACATTACGGGCCGTGCAGTCGCAGATGGTGGATCGGCTGCGTGCGCTCTGCAAGGTGGGCTCATAATTTTAAGCTCTAACTGTACAGGGGCGTTGCTGATCTTGGGTATGATGTCTTGGTAGAAAGAATTCGACTCGATATCACAATCGCGCAGTGTCGTCGCGAAGCTGAATGAACTCGAGATCCTCGTCGCGGATGCTGCGCAGAGACGGAGAGAGGCGGGTGAGGGGGCGGAATTGCCGATACCGTGAGTCCATACGTTTTCTTCGTTCTCAATACCCAAGAGGGGAGTGGAGGGATCCTGGTCTTGAAGTGGGATGGAATTGAGCCAGTCTCAGTTATAAGTCGTGATTGTGCATGGATTTAGCACGTACGACCATACCCACTGGAGAACTCGGGATCCCGTCCGCTCTCCCATAGATAAGCCGGTGAGGGCCAGATTAGTAGTTGGGTCGGTGACGACCAGCGAATCCCTGGTGTTGTACGTTTTTTATTTTTCGACTTTTTTTTGCCAATTCTCCTTATTATCACCATCTCACATCGAAACATCTTGCCAACTTCATTATTTTTGTTCATGACTTGCTAATTCATCCAAGCCCCCACATGCTACCGCCAGACGAGGTCCTCGACGCACACATGGCGCCCCACCTCATCCAGCAGCAATCCCAGCTCAACGCCAAGCTACAGACGATCCAGTCTCACAACGCGAACCTGTTCGAGCAGATCCAGGCTCAGCGCGCCGAGATTGAATCTCTGGTCTCGCTGCTGGAAAAGGTGTGTGAGGACGTCGACGGTACGAACCGTATGATGGATGATGTTGTTGATGATGTCGCGCGGGAGACGAGGGCGATTGAGATGGAGGTGGGGGAGGCGTAAGGGGTATGGTGTAGTTAAAGGAAGTGCATAAGGTGTGTGCTATTTGTGTGCACTTGGCGGCGAGGAAACAGAGCTTCTGATGAAATGGACCGGTGGTCTGATGATATGAGCTTGAAGGGGATCAAGCTCAGTCGATATAGCTCTGGCGATGTGAAGCCGGACTCGGGATGAACATCACCGAAGATCCTGTCTTCTTTCCAGGTTGGACGGCAATGGACTCATCACATCATCCCAACGGAATGAAGATGTTGATGACCCATTCTATATGGTATGAATCATAAGGGAACGAAACGCGCCTACGTATTTATCTTCGGATCGACCGGTAGCTCTATATTAGCATTGGAGGCAATGAACATAGCAATCAACACGATGAAAGATGAAAGCTGCACCGTCGACTGACTCACCGTTTCATACACAAGTTTCCCAGTCGTACTGATACTCCGTCGGTACATTGTTTCAACCCCTAAGCACACGATATGTTTGTAAATGTCCGACCGTGAGTCTGAATAACAACAACAAACCGTCTCATCCATCTCGTTTCATCGCACGATCTCGCCTCATCTGGATCCAGGGGTATCCCGTACGCTATCTCCAAACCCCTAGAGCATCACAGGATTCAGTTTTACCGAACAGAATGCAAACCCTGACCTGCACGATACCCTGAATGCACTGAATCAATGGCCCGTCCCGGAACTTTCCTTCGTACTTATCTCGGGAGCTTAATTTATGCATAATGTACCTACTTACCAACCTCACCTAGTCAACCCTGAAACTCTCATTCAAAAGATAACAGACGACACAATCAACAACATCTACCTAGTCTTACAAGATGTTCCAGTCAACAAGTCACCGAACAGTTCACGTATCATTCTTCCTCTTACGTGCTCCGGAATCCACTGCTAGACCGTCCCATCTACACCTGATCAATAGAGGAACTTCGTCAGTGTACCCCTTTTTCGATGCAAGTTTCAACTATCATCCCATCTCCGGCAGCAAGAAGACATGTATGTCCTTACACCAGTACTCATCACAGATATCAACAAACACACACACAAGCGTCACGAAACGACCGAGAAACTGACGGTATGGTGTTCGTTCGCTCATAATCGTAAGTTTTTGTAGCAATACACTGTACAAACGTTGAGTGTCGTGTGGTTATTGTACAACCGTACAAACTCTGACACCAGAGTCCACGTCTCGTGCTTAACTCCTCCCATGCATGTGAGCCGTAAAAACTTTTTCCTTCCGTATGAATGTATACACGCGCCCCCAGCTACTACCGCCATTAGTCAAATCTGAGCGCACATGCCGCCACGTACTTTTTCCATGCCAAAACAGACGAGAAGAGCCTTGCAGGCTGTCTGTCGCCCTGGCTCCCTTCTAAAGTCACACGTAGCCCCTATTCACACCCTAGAAAAAATCAACCCCTAATGCTTGCTGTCCCATGGTATCTGCAGGAATCAATTCCATCTCCTGCGCCGCACCTCCAGGTATAAAGATTACCCTCCACCAAACTCTGCCTTACGGAAACGCCAGAAAGAGAATCATCTAAGCGTTGGCGGACTGAGAGGCACCACGAGTGCGACCGAGGCCACCGCGTCCGCCGCGGTTCTGGCCACCAAAGCTACCACGGGTGTTGTGGCTTCCAGAGCGGCCACCGTCAAATCCTCCACGTCCACCGCGGTTGTGGGCGTTGCCACGGCCCGCATTGTAGCCGCTTCCGCCATAAGCAGCAGTCTTGGGGCGGCGGGGCTCAACAATCACGTTCTCTCCGGCAATGACATGTGGGTTGGCGGCAATGGCAGCCTGGCAGCCAGCCGCCGTCGCAAACTCGACGAAAGCACAGTTCTTTATCTGTATTAGCAATTACACGTTACTTGGGGTTCGAGGGAAACAAGACTTACCTTGGCGCGGTTCACATCGAAGTAGCTCATCTCGCCGCCGTGTTCTTTCAAGGACTTGTACAGATCTTCACGCTGCACTTTCTCTGTGACGTACTTGACGTATGCCAAAGTACCTTCTTTCTCGACAACTGGAGCCGGAATAGTCTGGGGTCGACCCTGGCGCTTGGAGTCACCGCCAGCAGTTTGCCATTCAGCACCAGCTTCCTTGCTAGCAGCAGCAACGACTGGGTTAGCAAGCTGGGGAGACGCGACCGGAGCCTGGGCCGGGGCCGGGGCGGCGGCAGCAGCAGCAGCAGCAACTACTGCAGCGGCAGGGCGGATAGGAATGGGAACGGGAGCTGCCTTGGGTAACGGCATAGCAGGGCTCACTTGCTGGGGTCCGGCGGCGGCAGCAGCACGGCTAGCCCAGGTCATTGGCTTGGCAGGCTGAGCGGGTGCAACAGCAACAGCCGGGGCAACGGCGGGAGAAGCGGCCTGACGAGTTACGGCTGGGGTAGGGGTGGGTTCCTGAGGCTTCTCAGCCTTCTCAACGGCCTCCTCCGCGACCTCCTGGGCGGCTGTCTCGGGGTCAGGGGTAGCCACATCGACGGTCTCGGCGACAACCTCGGGAACTGCGACGAATCCCTCGGCAGCGGACTCGGCAACTGCGTTGCCATTAGTAGAAGCAACCTGAGCCTCAGCACTGGCCTCCTCCAACTTGTTGTCAACAACCTCAGGGTCAAACGCAGCGGGCTGCTCCGGAACGGACTCCGCCTCAACGGGTTCAGCCTCCTTAACTTCCTCGGCAGCGGGAACGGGAGCCTCGGCCTCGACAGGCTGAGCAGCTTGCTCAACGGTCTCTACCTGCTCCTCGGCCTCGTCATCGATGAAACGAAGGATATCGTTGAGGACAAAGTAGCCAAGTGGCTGGCGGGCAAGGACGAAGGTCTGAGCGAACTTCTTGAGGTCACCGGCGTTGTTAGAAGTTTCACCAATGACCTGGATGACAATGTTATCGAACGAGGATTGGGAATCGACATTAGAGACGCGGACTTTGCAGTTCTGGAACTCCAGGCTCTTGATGCGGTCCTGAATGCTCTATTCAACCAGTTAGAAATCCTATACTTGACAATAACAAGCATGTGTAGCATTGGCAGCATGACGTACCTGACGGCCAACACTGACGTTGGCGGTTTGACCTTCCTGGCCATAGACAAACTGCGAGCGTTTGCTGTAGAACAACTAGCAAGAATTGGTCAGCTACCCGGGATGATGGCGGCGATTCAATGGTTTGCATGACATACGTGAAGCTTCTCAGGGCTCTTGCTCAGGGTGGTGTAGTACTGCTCAACGAAAAACCAGGCGACTTCATCCTTAGGAATGTCTGGGTTCTGGGGATCATCGTTGACAGCGGGCGCAGCCGGAGCAACTGCAGCGTTGGGCTGGTACTGGTCGGTGTGGTTGGTGGGACCGTTGGTGGCCATGATTGCGATGGTTCACAGGGATTCTAAAATCTCGTGCGCTCGGAAATGCGAAAAGGGTCGCGAAATGCGGGGGACGTAGCCGAACGTGGATGCCCTTGTTGAAGGCACTGGGAAGACAGCGTTAACCGAGATGCTGATAAGCGGGCATGAGATAGAATATGACCATACCAAGTTGAAGATCGAGAAATAGAAGAAAATGCTGCTAACAAACGCCTCGCACGCAATGGAAGAAATGCAGGGTAAAAAGATCGTGGGAGGAGTCGGAGGGGAAGAGCTTTGGAGGGGAGATGGTCTTTTACTTCCACGAAAGAGTGCAGAAGAAGCAATCACCCGAAAGTGGAATCGAGAAATGGTACCGTTGTGGGTTGCTGGATCACAGATCAAAAGTTAGGGAAAAAAGAACGCTCGCAATTGCTGCTGGGTAGAGAGGGAGGTCGAAGGAAGAGAGGGATGAGGTTGCAAGTGGGAAGGCAGAAGAGAAATTGGGTGGGCAGAAATTGGGGAGGAGGGGAAAAGTAGGGGACAGGTACAAGGACGCGACCAGGTGCAGGCGAGATACCTTTAGGTAGGTAGTGTGTCGGAGGACGAGACGAATCACGAGGCTGGGAAAACTTGAAGACAAGGCAAGCAGAAGGAGAGTGTGTACCGTTGTTTCTATGCGTCGTGGGGGATGCAGAGATGCAGAGATGCAGAGTCGAGAGTTGGGATTTGGCGGGAAAGAAGGTTGAGTTCAAGGTAAGGTCAGGCAAGGGAACGGCACGGTTATGGACAAGTACGCTAATAAGTTGGGCGACCTGAGGGCAGTTTGCAGCGGCAGGAGCGTGTTTGTAAGACGAGGTGAGGTACCTTCCTCTGCTGTTATCGGGCGTTGGGCGGGCGATAATGGCAACGGGCGATCTGCACAGGGTACCGGCCTAAGTTGTCTGGGTACTTACCAGCGAGGTCACCAATTATCAACGACCCTGAGCAAAATGCTGGTTGGCGGCATAACACTTGAATTCACCAAGTACGCACGCAGGCTGTACCTATGTGCAGAATACAAGTACCGCAGCAGCAGGCGGATCGGCCCAGGCATCAAGTTGGAAGTTGCAGCCTGAGTCACCGGGCAGCCGGCACTGTGCTAATAGCCAAAACAGCTACCTGCCGGTCGCCTGGATCTTGGGTGGCGTTAGTGGATCGTTGGCGCCGCACGGAGGCAAGAAGCTGAAACTGTCGAGATTGGTCAGAAGGTACCGTAACAGTATGGACACTATGTACAGATCGATCGCACCTTCCCGTCTGCCAATGAATCAAAGGAATGAATGGAAGGCATTTGAATGGACAACGTTCGCGGCACCTTCCCCCATATCATCGCGAGACTCAATGATTGGACCTGGCCATGTGATGATGTTGCCTGGCCTGTGCATCTGAGTTTCTGCCTACGCCTGTTCCGGACTAGGTCTGTTTTGTGAACATCGTCCATTATCAAAGTCGTCCCTCCAGCCACAAGCGAAGAGCGCCTTGCGTCTTCACAACGCAACAACATCAAGCATCGTCTATAAGAGATGAAAACACTACAGTTTTCGATCTTTATGGTCTGGTTTCAACAGTCTATCTACCTGTCTTCTATGAAGGAGGACTGTTACACATATTATATATCGCTCACTGTCTACTATCGCTGGACTACTACGACTCCCTACGAACCTCTCATCGTCATCTTATGTTTGCTTCCCGTGCCAGGTGCCACTGAAATGCTTCACATTCAAATGGTAAACGAACGGTAACACAGCATTGCACGTCAAGCGAGGTCACCTCAATCATTCTATGCCCTAAAGTGCCACTCATACCTACCTCCTCTTGTGTATCACGGGCAGTCTTTTCGCTCAGTCTCGTGAGTTATTGACCACCTGCAAGTAGTTCGCGGTGATCAACAAGCTATCCTACACTACAGACTTAAACAGTTGCTGCAAGAGAGAGAGCTGTTTACTATCGAAAATACCTTTATTGTCTCATAGGGAATCACTGGACATCTGTTTTATTTGGTTATGATATCTCCCTTTTCACAATCGTTCTTCACATAAAGAGTCCTGCATCTCACTAAATGCCGGCCGGTTTCCTTCCTCAAGAATATCCCATCGTAACATTACCCTCTAGGACTCACCCCAAAATGTACGAACCGGAAATGCTAACACGATATACAGACATATGAGTGCAGAACAAGCAGACAGACATCAGCCCAGTCCAATCATTCAGTCAACTTGCTGCACTCCCAGTGAGGACAACACGAGATGGGATTGGCAAGTGTGACGATGGTCTACGTCCTTGTCATCATATTCAAAGATACACAGCCAATTGTATTCGCTGGCGGAACACCATTCTTCTGCCGTCCTCAGGGGCAGGACTATACCAAACGTTGAGTCTTGAGTTGCGACCTACCCAGAGACTTTCAGCCCCTATCCCGTCCACCAGACGCAACAGCCATCTACCAAGTCCGAACAGAAAGAACTACGGTATAGACTCTTGCATTTGGGATATGGATGCACCGCCTCAGAAATGGTTAGCGAATCGACCCGTTATCCGAGCACAACAAATTCCGTCTCAACTCTTTGATGCCCTCATACTACTCGCCCCTCCCTTGATACCGTGCATCGCATTATCACAGACAAAAAGGAGACGTCACGGGACACGCCACGCAGGCATATACACCGGCGCAGGATTCTCAGGTCACGACTAGACAAGAGAATGCTTGAGATTGACTGGTAAGTGAGAAGATCCGATCTGATCAGGAGGTCGTCCATGCGATTCAGCAGTAAAGTAAGTCATGCGCAACAATGAAACACGCATTATCTTCATCCCCTGAAATCCGTGAACCACGCGCAGAATCAAGTCTATGATCCGATATATCCCTTTCTTCACAATGGCATGAATCCCAATCTCATCCAACTCCCCCGATTTCCCCGATCAAGTCCCAACACCGAGGAGAATGAGCAACAGGCAGTTCAAAAGATATGTCATAAAATAAAGAAAAAAAATAAAAATACCGTTGTAAATAAAATAAAAGTAATAATGATACCCACAGCCAACATCCGTCCATCCATCCATTCATCGCGCAAGAAAAGATCCAAAAGAGAAAAAATAAAACGTGAATGATGATGCTTTCCCCTCATATCGGCGTCCTGTTATCCCACCCACGAATATCGCCCCTTTCTCTCCCCAGAAAAAAAGGCCCATATTCCTCCCTCTCTCTCTCTAAACCGTCCCCGCCGTCGTCTGCAGTCCCCGTCGATGCTCCTCCATTAACTCCGACAGCGCCAACGCATGCTGCATCCCCATACTCTTCCACACCACCTGCAGGATATCATACGCCCACTCCCAGAAATCCGGCGGCACATTCGGCGCACACCCCGCCGCATTCAAATGCCACAGCAGACTCGGCAAGCCCGCGGCGCCGGCGCCGCCCTGCCCGGGCGCCTCGTACGCCACGGCCGTCGCCTCGTCCAGCATGGGATGATGCCAATGCGCCGACGTACTCACAAGCGTGTCCTCCGCCAACCGCTCGATGAGCGCGTAAAAGCGCACCTTTATCGGTGGCGAGATACAGCGACCCGCAGACCGCGGGTAGAGTGTCGTGAACTTGAGGATCTGCTCGCTGAGCAGGAGACGGGCCCAGCGGTAATGGTTCCAGATGCGGGCGCCCCAGATCTCGCTGTAGGAGTGCCATTTGCCGCGGAAGAGGGCGGGCGAGGGTTGGCCGGAGGCGTGCTCGATGAAGGGGTAGGCGGTGTGCAGTTGGGGCTCGATGCCGTCGAAGACGGCGTCCATGGCGAGGAATTGGGCGATGGTGTCGTCGGTGGATGGGGTGTCGTCGGTTAGGTGGGGCAGGGCGTGGTGGGTGTCGTTGAAGAGGCGTAGGAGGCTGGAGACGGCGAAGGCGAGGATTACGTCGCAGGATTCGACGCGGTCGTGGAGGAGGTGTTTGCAGACTTTGAGGCATTCGAAGAAGCCTGGGGGTAAGGGCGTGTGTGCCATTTGGCAGGGGATGAACTAAGGGGTTTGTTAGTGAGGGCGGAAGGCGCACTTGTCGGGATAGGAATATACCATGGAAAACATGAGTTGTAATGCGCCGCGAGCGCCACCGTCTGGTAAGGCTGCTATGGGTAGGGCGGATCGGAGGAGGGCGACGGCGCCGTGGACGTGGGTGTTTGCGGAGTTCGCCGTGTGTTTCGACCCCTTTCCTTGTACGACCTGGAAATGCGATTAGTTTCCAGGGTGAACAAGGAACAGCGCGGGATCATTTACTTCGAATAACGCCAGTGTGACGATCGATCTAAGGGGCTTCATGAGCGACCTGTAGTCGCGCGGCGCACTGACGATGAGCTGTCCCGTCTGCTTCAGCGCCGTTACGTATTTCGATCGCGCGGCCAGGTTCATGCTCTTGTTTCCTAACAAGTTGGACATGCCGGCTAGACCAACGGCGATCATGACGTTCCGTATGGCCTCCTCGCCGCCGAAATACACATCCCTGACTTCTGGCGTCCGTGGCGAGTCGGGATGATTTAGCAGATATCGCTCCATGTAGAATTTCAATCCGCGCTGGTCGAGATTGGGTTCTATCTTCGAGGGCATCTTCAGCTCGATGTATTCCTGCTTGATGACGGTGCCCGTGGGTGAGCCGGAGTCAGGAGGCGTTGGCGGGTGATTGGGATAGCTCTGGTGACTTGACGCGATGCTCATTGTGATGGATCCCGGGGAGGAGACGCTGATGGACGGACTCGGCGACTTGCGATCGCCGTCGGTCGAGCTTTGCGGCGAGCCCGGGATCCCCCATTGCGCGTGGGCTTTCTGGATGACCTTGCTGCTCTCGTCACGGAACATGAGAGACAGCTGGTCCCGATAGCCGGGACACTTCCTGCCTACTCGAATGCATTGAGAACATTCTGGCCGTTTCTTATCACACTTTGAGTATGGGAATGTCAGCGATCATCGTCAACCTCATCGTCACGGGTAGGTAGTCCAAGCATCATGAGTGCACGGGGGAGACGGGACGACATGAAGAGGGGCATACCCCATCATGAACACAAATAGATGAGAGAGATGAGAAAGAGAAAAACAATAAGAAGATGGGGCCCGACGTACCTTTATGCGTCGCGTCCGACAACCTTGGCAACCCTGGGAAGCTTTGCCGCAATACACCATAGTGCAAGGGCGCTAAGCGGATTCCGGTATATCCAGGCGCGGGTATTCAAGAAAGAATGATACCAAATCAGAAAGCACGAGAGAATTTGCTGCTGAGGGATTGCGAGCGAGCGAGCGGCGCGCGCGCGGCCCTTGCCTGGGTCTCTTTCCTGACCCCTCCCCTCCACAAAAAGCCGTGTTTCGAAGGGGGTGAGTGAGATACGGTAGCTGTTGAGCATCAAATGCGGAAAGCAGTTCGTCGGGGGAGGGTTTCGTCCCCGGCGGGGAAATAAAAAAAGATAGGGAACGAAACGAACAAACAACCCGAGATCCTGGTTCGGTTTTTTCGGGGGAGGAGAGAAAAGGGCCCTCTTTTTCTTTTTGAGTCCTTTCGTTCTCTCTCTCACACTCGCTCTGTTTTCCCTCTAAGATGGTTGCTGACTTGCTCTTTTTCTTGGCCCTTACTGTAACTGTATTATCTCTCTTTCTCCCTCGCTCTCGCTTCTCTTTCTCTTCAGACTCAAGACCAGCAATATATCACTGGGGGATCGACGGAGAGAGAGAAGTTTTCACAGATGGAACTAGGTAGTAGGTAGTATGGCCTAGCTAGGTAGGTTTTACGACTGATTACCTAGATAGATAGGATTAGGGAGAGGGAAAAGAGAGAGAGAGAGAGAGAGGAAGGTGGGCGGTGCTTTTTTTGGTCCTGCACGTCTGCGGCTGTTTTTAGATAAAAGAACGCAACGTTGCGGGCGCGCTATAGGTTGGCTCTTTTTTTTTTTTTTTTTGCCTGCTCACTTGCTAAGGTAAGGAAGGGTAAGGTAGGAGGGTAGGAAAAGGGCAGGTTGGCAGGTCAATCCGTAGATCAGACAGGTAGTATAAGTCCACCAGCTGACGTGCTGACGGGAGTGACGTGACTGGATTTGGAGGGATCTGGCGACAACGACAACTGCGGTGGGTGTTGGTGCGGGATGAGGGTGCGGTTCAGGTTGCTAGGAGGGAGGGACGGGTGGTGATGATCGCCTCATGGCGCGGCCGCTCGCGGCTTTGTTGAAGTTTTCGAAGGGACGGGTCGAGATGCTGGTGGTGGTGGTGCTGCTGTTGGTACGGATTAACCGTCATACGTGTAAGTACGAGTCGGTACAGTACCTGCGCGGTCGTCGACAAGTACTCGCACTCGCACTTCACATCTCTAGTCGCTTGCGGTAATTACTTATACTCCAGGCCTGTTAAATACCTTAGGTAGGTAGCCGGCAAGTCGATCACGGCTCATGTTCCCATCGGCTTTTAAAAGTTGACAACGGCCATTGGCAGACCATTGACCGGCCATCTCGAGCCATGGCAGCTTAATTAACTTGTCTATCTCTAGTCTCCGCTTCGGGACGTGTGCTAACACTCGCTCGTCGTGCGGTACCTGCTCCGTCCCTAGTTGCTAGGCATGTACGAGTAGTTGCTGCCCTGTCATCAGCGATATGGGAGGTAACTCGTACACACGGGAGACAGACAGGATTGCATTGTGAGGCTAACCTCCTATTCCCTACATGCAACGTACATAACATAACACCCTCGTGCCTATTTATATACGCCCGGCCGGAAGCTGATCGTGCAAACAAGCTTTGCTAGCAAGATCTGGCAACGGGAATATCGTCTGTACCTCGCCCTCGGGTATGAGGTCTGAACGTTGGATCTGTGATGCTACTCAACATGGTGCTAGCGATGCTAGCTACCGGTGCTAGGATTGTAGTGTAGTGTAGGAAGGGAGTTGGTCGCAGGTGTGTCTACCTAGTACATCGTACACAGTACGGCACGATCTCAACACATTGCCAGACGAATCCTTCGACAACTAGCCGGGCAGGTACCTACAGGCAGGTAATCACATGCCCATTCCCGGCATCATGGTAATGGGGAGAGAGGGTGTGTGCACGGCCTGCACTACGCACGATCTGACAGTCAACTGCCATCGAGCTCAGACCAATAGAATAATCTCTATGCAGTTTGTATAGGAATAACAGCTAACAATCTGAAACACGTCAACCAGGCATGTAGATGTAAGAGCAGTTGTCAAGCAGTTGAGTTAGTACCTACATAGTTGAATACCTACTTCAACGTCGTCAACTCACTTAACTACCCAGTCAACCTATACAACTACGGAGTTAGGCTCTGGAAATTGTACAGTAAAGACGGCCATGTTTTCTTTTCTACACTAGCCACTCGCTCACATACCGGTAGTAATCGTCTCTATAAGTGCCGAAAGGGAAAGGACATTCCGAGTTCCGATATGAACGTTCATACGTGCGAGCATTATACACTACAAGTCCAAGGTCCAAGTCGCCATTCTCTCGCGACCTTGCGTGACCAGGTTGTTCCCGTCATATCTCATTATGCACCAGCAGCCCCTTTATATCGTATTGTTCCCGCTTCGATCGGCACCCAAATCTCCATTCCCAAGACCTTTATGAATAATCAGCCCGGGACTCGCGATCCCAATCCATCCATCTCGGAAACAATTGTTCTCCGTTACCCGTCGAAATGCAGAGGCGGATCCTCCGGTCTGGAGAGGTTCGCTTGCCGGAGTAGGAAAGGCATTCCAGACGACGCTTGGCCCAACAAGGCAGCACGATGGCAACGACACTAAACCGGGCGTGGTGTCTTGTCCAGAACGCTGCACCAGCTGAGGTCAGCTGCATTGACTACGGCGTAGGTACAGAAAAGTTCCTTCTGCGGGTTAGTTAGTGTGGGAGCCCAGTCGTCTTGTAGCGTGGGCAGTACCTACGCATCAGGTACGAGTTTCTAGTGTAGAGATGTAGCTGGTTGTGTCAGTTGAATTGGAAACGCGTCGACCTGTTGGAATGGTGAAACAAGAGAGAACAAAAAGGAACGCTCTCGCAACTCCTTAAGACGTCAGATTAATCCTGCATGGCGTTCGTTCGTCCGGCCGAATCACGGACCGGTTCACAGCCTTACCAAGAGACGATCCGAACCAGAACCTCAGGTTTGGGTCTCTGGTTGATTCACCTAATGTCGATGTTTGGTTGACTAGTTTCACCACTGGTTGTTTTCAACTCTGCAGGCGGCCAAAACAGACATCCAAGTCCCCTTTTTCAGAGACCTAATTCCATGGGATCGCAACTACGCGTATGTCATGTTGTATTCCGCGAACCTGGCTTGTCGATAATACGTATAATCCGTATATCAGATTCGCGTATAGGAACACTGACGAGTCACACCCCGCCAATTCCTACTTTCAACTGCCGGATTAGCAACTGGGATACATATCCTGGTGATAACAACCTGTATAAGCATGTCCGGATCATGGAGTCAGGCAGATATTCTTTGTGGTGTGGTAGTATTGGCGTAGGCCTGCCCAGGTCTGAGATGCTGTGAGTGGAGCGCATGAGCATGCGGACGTCCAGGTCCCAGGTCTGAAAGATTTCACCAAGCTAGAGAAGCAACCTAACATGGAGCCTCGAGCCCGTTTCTTCTACGGGTAGATAGGCGTTATACACACCTAATTAGCAAATCGATAGAACAACAACAAAGAACCATCTCGACGATGAGCTGAAAAACAAGAGAGAAACGGCAGGCAAACCCGTTCAGTTTCAGGTCCCTCACTCTCGGTGTCCCGGTTTGCAAAAGTCTCTGCCGCTACGACTAGGCACCTGGGCCACGCGAGCACACTAGGCCGGAGGAAGAGATGGTCAGAGATAATGTCAATTTCCACTTAGCCTGCCCTTCTTAGCGCAATTCGTAGACCCCTGCCAGGTCAGGTAAACCCGAATGGCAGCTGCTTTTTATTCCGTTCCCCCCAAAGCGCTATATCAAAAGAACTCGTCAAGGCCGGCTCGCAGAGCAGCCGGCAGACGGCACCGGGAGAGCAGAGTGGAAGAGGAAAGACCCTCAGCTGTCAGGAGGGCGAAAGGGTAGGTAGTAGGTATGTAGAAAGGGGGTCGAGGCAAAAGGGCCGCAAAAGAAACGACGTTTCGCCTCCTCGGAGTTATCGTGTCTGGGTTAAGGTGCTGGACGATCGATCGTCGCGTCGCGTGTGATGTTATACGTCGACCGGAGCGTTCTTAGGTGCATACGTTTTATGCAGTGGACAATCTGGCAAAATATTTTTTTTTCTTTCCAGCGATCTCTAGACTCTCTCATCAGACTCGCCTCAGGCTAGAGAGAAGTTTTTCGAAATTCAATCCATTTTCGTTTTTTTATGGGGCAGAGGAAGCGTCCCGACTGTTCTTTTACATTCCAGATATCTGGACCGGTCTTCTGTATGCGACACCGAGATGGGCACGGGGCTAAAGCGCATCGCGTTGTTTTTTCTCTGCGGACGAGCCGAGGCATGTGGCCTAACAAGTGGCTAGTAGTTGGCCAGCTTTTCTCTAATCCGTAGAGTCTTGGTTCTACAGTACGCAACTGAGCAGCACTCGGACACGGACACTACGTCGGTATTGAGACCATCTCTATTCTCCGGGGCTATTCCGTACAGGACTGTGAGGACCCTGGAATGACTCCATTATGACGGCAGCAGCTTCGTCGTGGCTAGCTGTGATAACTAGGTAGGGACCGTAGCATCGAAACTACTGGCCTGGCCCGTCCCCTCCCGCTAAGACAGCGATTCGTGAGTCGTGAGCCGTTTGTTAGACAAGCTGAACGAGTAATTCGCTGTATCGTACGGGTGCAAAGCGGTGGAACGGAGTCTGGTTACGGTGCTTTTTGCCAGTCACATCTCATTTGGATCTGTATGAGTTTCTGGTGTAGGCAGCTCGTTGACATCTCTGCCGCATGGGCCGCTCGTGATGCGCTGGATGGAGAAATGGAGAGGGCTCGGCACCGCTCGGCACCGCGTCCCATGATTTACACGACAGCCAATGTCGTCGAAGATCGTCAAACGGTCCGAGAAACGGCCGTTCCCTCAGTCGAATCCCAGGTCGCTACCGCTGCACTGCGGGACACCTACTAATCCGTAGGGAGCACTAGACGGGGCCTGTTGAGAATGATCAGCATCGAGTTTGGTTACTGTACGGAGATAAGTGACCATGTAGGCGGACGACTGCGGACCACACTACGGGATTGCTACCTACCTCCTCGTCGACATCTAATCTTTTACATAACTACCCACCAGACCTTCTTAAAGTAGATCCCATCCGTCCAGGATACGCAATATCTAGTGTCCAGAGAATCCTCGTCAGTCCAGGAGTCGCCGAGGACAACACACATACAAGGGGCAAAAGTCTCCCCCAGCGCCCTATATTCGCGCCATTATATGCCTGCCTACCCATTACAATGTAACGATGTTTGCCCAGTTCAAGAAGGCTCTAATTAATCCGTAAAGCATTGTGCAGTTCGCCGATGCTCCGCACCACCCTGGGTACGGAATACCCTAGTCCGTGATGTCTCACACAAAGTGTTACGTACGATGCCTGGGATGTCGTACTCGTACACGGAATACCTGTCATAGGTAGTCAACGAGTGAGTGTCGGGTCAGCTAGCCCACGACTTCGATGACCTTGAGCCCTCGTGGCACGGGGACGCTCAACGCCCTCAAACATATGGGTTAGGTAGGTAGCATAATGCCTCGGTAGCCTCGCCGTTGGAGATTACCTACTCGTAAATGCTTGAAGTCGAATATTTATATGGAGTCCATCTCCGACTAAAAGCACTTTCGATGCCAAAACCCTGGCGGCAGGATTTTTCAGTCGATCCTTACCCTTCAAGCCTCCCGAGCCAGCTATTCCCGTCCGGACATAGACACTTGAGTTAGAGCCATCGACCTTTTAGTCTGCCGGGTCACCCTTCAGGGGTATGATGAGAAACCCAGCTGTATGTCTGATCTTAGTCTCTAGATATACGGTACGGAATGCTGGGTAACAGATCCGTCCCCGGAAGCGAGATCCTTAATACGGAATCCATCAGTCGATCAAGGACGAGAACCTCAGTTTTGCCCAGCCAAGGCACAGATATAGCTGCCGGGAAAAAGGGGTATTCCCTTGACGTCGCGTCCTCGTACGATTCAGCGCTTCAAGGGTGATCCGGCCGGCCTCTACACATCCCCGGGTCATGGAGCGTGAAAGTGGAACTGAGACTGAAGTCGGATATGCTGACACATCGAAGATGACCCTCTCAGTTATATCCGAAATTGAAAAGACCCTCAGGGGTCCGCGGGGACGTCTCAAACTCCAATATACCAATGGGCCGCCGTATTCCATGGTATGAGGATCTCCCTACACTTCGAATGTAAGCGCGGATCATTGCAACGAGAACTTCGATGGGAATTGACAGTATGAAATACTTGTGTGCCTAAGAAGAGAAGCAGAAAATGCACTTGTATTCACAGGTCGGACCTACCTTGATTGGTTTGATAGACACTGTGCCCTGACTTCTAGCCAGTATGAAACACACTCCCAGGAGCTCTGAGATCAAACAATATGGTCTCCTTTCCAGATTAGTACCGCAAGGAGTCGAAGCCCGTAAGCCTGTCACCGCCATCAACCATTGCCAAATAGCTCCTGTCGCATGTTTCAACTTATGCAGCTGCTCACGTATGTCGGCCGTCCGAATATCGTTCAATGAGCGAGGACTTGAGAAATGACACCTCGAAACCACTATCGAGGTTAACAAGGGTCTAACGGGAGTTCTCCAGCATCCGCACACCTCGAGAGTCACGACCAAACTCCAAGTCAGGGGTCAAAGGATAGAGATATTCAGCTGATGCGACTGCAGGTAGACTGCACCTTACTCTTCCAGTAACACGAGTTGCGGCAACAATGCAACCGGGAAGCAACACAGCCAGTCAGCCGTATCGACCGCCAAAGAGTGTACAGTGACAGGCTACTTTTGGTGTTTGAACATGCTCAGATCGACACCTACAACTGATTGAGCTGGTAGGAATGAGCTGGCTTGGAGCAGCAGGAATGGCGCTCTATCGACCGGCCGCTCGTGCCTGGCACAGGGAAGATCCTCCATAACCCTTTGATGGTGGCTCGAGAATTCCGAGAACACAATAGTGGCAATGTTACCATCGAGCACGTGTCAGTATATCGAGTGAGTCAGCGTTCCCTTTTCATCTCAAAATCACATGTGTTTTCCGTCGTAGTCTTGCTGTGTTCCTCCTAGGTCACAGTCATGCCGCTGTGACAGACCGTTGACCTAGTAGCCAATCAGTTATCCATAGAACTGACAGGATTATTCTCTCAATCCAGAGAACGTGCGCTCTGTATTCCGTGCCTACGGGGCACTGGCAGTGGTTATGACTTGTGACTCAAACAAGTCACGCACGAGCATGAGATGACTCTTCATCATGGACCCGCACGTATGGACCGAGCGTGGCTTGTCTGAGTGACCTGAACGAATTTTCTCATTCGAAGTGCGGCTTGTTGTACAGCACAGCACAGACCGACTCGGGTCGTAAGCTGATGGAGGATGAAGCAGGTTGAGGATGCCAGACCATTTCGTGAACCGTGCCTTTGTCGAGAGAACGAGCTCAGTGATTATGTCATGCCCTGCATGTCCTGCTTCCCAATTGTCACCGGACCGTCAATGTGAAGACATCTGCCAGGCGGTATCAGACCGTACAGGTGCCCCGCTAAGAATTTTGGGGTGCCCAGCTAACAACGCTCTTCCAAAATGGTGCCCAAACCACTCCGTGGAAGCACGGAATGAATAAGAACGGCTTGCATCAGGCGAACCAATTCAACTACATGCCGTACCTATTGATGATCTGCAGCGGTTTTCTGTACATGAGGTAATGCAAGAGTACGAAATGTTTCGTAGGTGAGGGATTCGCTTAGGTACCTGCTACCTAAATAAACAAAAAATTTAACGAACCTTGTCGGCTGCGTGGGTACTCGGTGAAAATGTATCTTGAGTGTGCAAACAACGCCAAAACGCTGTTAGAGCTACTTAGCGTGTAGGTCACTGTACCGCTGCCCCCAGGCACAAATGCGACTGCCATTGTGACGGGATTGGTACCTGAGGCACTGCCAGGCTAAAGCGCCAGCCCCACCCATCCTTCCCCGAGGGACCCCCCATTTCTTACCTAATACGAGAGACGAGGGGCAAGTCCCAATATTATTTTCCGCCCTCTTTGATCCCCGCGTTTGCATGCCATCTGCCATCTGAGTATCCTCCATCCAAAACCATCCACCCACAGACTGCATTGCATAGATACCTTCATTATCTATCCAATCCACCATCTCTTGTTCGGTCAACTACCTCCCAGTTGAGCTGTTGCCCGCCTCTAAAGAAAGAAAAGGTGTGTCTGCCTAACTCTCTGCCTTTGCTGTCGCTGCCCTTCCACATCACAAAATGCTTGCGCTGCCTGACGCGAATTCTTCCCGCTGTCGGGCGGGTCCTTTGTTGCCATCCCCATAGGCTAGGTATCAGTGACTCCTAGTGCTATTTTTGGCCTTGTTTTCCTTCGCTCCCCTTCCAAGCCCAAGTCATAGGCCCCTTATTGCGGTTAGGTCGACCACTTTCTCGATAACGTGCTAATCTTGCGCTTGCTTTTCTTTCTAGCCTCACGCAATCACCGTTTCGTCTCGAACATACGCCCTCGCGCATTTCTACGAACACAGTCAACATGAGTTCTACCGATAACACCGAGCCCAAGGCTGAGGAGACCAAGCCTCTCGCCTCCTCGTCCGTCTTCTCCATGTTTGGTGGCGGCGCGAAGAAGGAGAAGAAGGAGGACGAGGACCGTGGCGATGTTTCCGGCAGCGCCAAGGCCCAACGCGAGGCCGCCGCCGCTGCTGCCGCTGCTGCCAAGGGCGATGATGATGTGAGGAAACACTAGCCCACTACTTGTCGATGATACTGCGATGGTTCTAACGAGGTTGCTGTAGGACCAAGTTCCCGAGTCCGAGGACGTGAACTTCGAGCCCGTTCACAGACTCACCGAGCAGGTCGAGACCGTCACACACGAGGAGTCCGAGGAGCAGGTCTTCAACATGCGATGCAAGATGTTCCGTTTCGTCCAGGAATCCCGCGAATGGAAGGAGCGTGGCACTGGTCCCCTCCGTCTACTCAAGCACAAGGAGAACGGCAAGACCCGCCTGGTTATGCGCCGCGACAAGACCCTGAAAGTTTGCGCGAACCACTACAGTACATCTACCCCTACCCCCCCCCCCCCCCCCATCCCAGGTCGCTAAACGCATTAGTTTGCTAACGTCGAATACTCAGTCACCCCCGACATGAAGATTGCGCCCATGTCTACCAGCGACCGTGCCTGGCTCTGGAACGTTGGCGCCGATGTCAGTGAAGGTGAACCGGAGGCCATCACCGTCTCCGTCCGTCTTGCCAATGCTGAAAGTGAGTGGAATACCATGAGCTCGAAACTGGAATTCTGCGACTGACTTTGGTTATTTAGATGCCCAGTTGTTCAAGGAGGCATGGTTGAAGGCTCAGAAGGAGAACGAGGTCTTGTTCAGCCAGGCCGAGGCCGAAGAGGAGGAAGACGCCAAGAGCGAGGACGAGGCCGAGGATGAGAAGAAGGAGAAGGAGACGGAGAAGGAGGAGAAGCCCGAGACTACATCTTAGGAGCATGATTAGCAACTGGTTTGAAGATGACATCCTGATGCGGCCAATATCAACAGGAGAAAGCCTCACAGTTCTGTCTCCTTCGGCTACTCGACAAACTGACCTCCGTGCCACACGGGCCTTCGCCGAGCCACGAAACATTCTACCGAGGATTGGAAGCGCCACACGGTGGATTTCGGTACACATATTGTACAGCTCTAGATAGCCTACCCACCCTCGATGGTCGAGGGAAACCCCCCCCAGTCACGACATCACTGTCCCCTGCAGCACACACAACACAATCAATACACCTCACCTCGACCTTGCCCCCTGTGGAAGAATTCGATAGTTTCCCCGATGCCACCAACATAGTATATCTGATTGTGTCATGATTCTACACTATCTATCACCAAAACAACGCTTTCACATCATCTTAGCCTGTAAGCTTGTGTCGTAACGAGAATACATGAGTCTCCCTATTCATTCGCACAACTGATTACGCAAGAAGAGCCCTTTTCACAATAAATGCCCGTACTTCGTGGTTTGTCTGAAACATCGGCGGGTACCCGTAAAATGCATGTACCTAGTACTAATACGAAGATTTTATTGCCTGATCCGGCCCATACGGATTACTTGTGGCAAAACACATGCCCGAATTATCTCAGTGGTAGGTAGTGCAAAATGTTGATTGTTGACGCTGTTCTCGATTTTCTGATGTAGCAACCGGATTAATAATGCGATGATGACGGTAAAGGACGAGGTCATCGTCATTCATGAATCCTTGGGCAAGAGCGGCCATATGTCATACAAGGGCACCACGTGACAACGCGTGTTGCGCAAGTATTTTACTCCCGCATCAGCGCGTAAAGAGTCCTTAGCCATTCTGTAATCCGTATCTGCCTAGTCCTACCGCTCGTGGACCTCCGTACCTTCCTCCGTAGCTATCAACCTCCGCCGTGCCTGCCTACCTCCGTGTTAACCGCCCGTCAAGGCCTCTACTAATCTCTACTTTTCTGATCCCCACGAACACGTCCACTTTCTCATCCCCAAAATCATCCATTCAAACAACTCGCAATCATCGTTTTCCATCCACCCTCGCTGCGCATTCATTATTACTGCTTACCTTTGCTTCACTGCATTGTTTCCGTTCGTAAGTGCGACTTTTGGAGGTCAGTTTGTACCTCACGGCCACCCGTCTCTTGCTCCGCATTTTGTTTGATTTCGTATCCCCTCCTCGCACCAGTCAATCCCATTCACTTCCTTTTCGTGAAGCCATCAACACCCTGCTTTGGCTGCGCTGTTTTCACCTGCGACCATTAAGATCTTTTAGGAGGGTTCGATCTCCTAAGACGTGTCCACCATCTGACACCCCATCTTGCTCTCTTCGGACCTCTATCGTGCAACTTGCCAACTGATCTATACATACTCTTTACTAACTATCGAAGTAGGCGCGACAACAGTCGCTGCGCTGATCACCAACAATCTTCATTTCACGACCACAGTGGGAATACCGAATCATTCCTGTGTGTTCCATGACAACGATGGCAAAACGGAAGTACCAAACTCGGCTGCCCTTCAAGCCGGCAGCAGTGTCGTCCAGCCCCGGTGCACCTGGTTCCTCAACTGGTACAGCCCATGATGCCAAGAATGCCAGACCTAGCATGTCAGATGAAGAGTCTTTGGCCACAAGCCAACGGAGTTCCTCTGCGTCACCTTCTGGTAGTCCGAAGAAGAAAACGAAGCGAGACAGATTAAATCGTTCCGCCGGTAGGCATCCTCTCACTTTAATAAAGCTCTCTCATGCTTTTTGATCTATTTTAGCTGTGGCGTGCCATTGACATCAGGCTAACATGAACAACAGCGCCATCTGTGGCTAACCCTCTGCCGAAGTCCTCTGGTCCGGCACGTCGTCAGACTGCGGTAAGCTTCGCCGTTGGTTCGGCCGGCGAGAACGGCTCGGATGAAGAAACTGTGGACCCTTTGCCTACGCAATCCTCTCGTAAGACTCGTCGCACCCCGGGCGAGTCAATTTCCCGCTTTATCTCCAAGTCAAACAAAGCAGCAATGGCTGAGCGCCGCCGTGTATCATCACAATCGGCATCTTTGAATGCTCGCAACACCGTCATCGTCCTCGATAGCGACGACAACGATGATGAAGTTCGTGAGCCTAAACCCGCAATGGCGAAGCCGAGTCGACGCATCAGAAAGCCGCATGGCTTTATTCTAAGTGACTCCGACGAGCCTTCTCGTCCGGCACCAAAGCCGGCAGTTAGTGCAGTTGACGTAAAGCCCAAGGTTGAAGAAGTCAGTGATGATTCGGACGAGATCATTGCCACGCCGGCACGCCGGAGAAGGCGGGTCGCTAGTGGTGAGCCGCGCAGAGGTCCGGATGAAGATGAGCCAGCCCCCGTGGCCCGTCCTTCTGGTCGGCTCAGAAGACCCAGCCGACGAGCACGGCCCTCTTCTCCTCCTACGGCTCAGTCGAAACCGAGAGTCCACAGAACAGCGAAGCAGAAGAAGCAGGAACTCCTTGCTCGTCGACGAGCCGGCGAAAGAATTACTCAACTTACCGATTCAGAGATCAGCTCCGAAGACGAAAGGCGTGGCCTGTACGACTCTGACAGCGCTGATGGCTTCCAAGCCCTCACGAAGTTTGAAGACGAGGATCCTGCTGAGGCCGTCAACGAGCCACCCAAACAGCGCCGTGCTCGGGCGCAGAGTGATAGTGATAGTGATGATGACCTTGCAGGCTTCATCACGGAAGATGACGAGGACGCACCAATTGGTGCTCCCCTCGACATCCCACTGGAGTTCACCTCACACGCCCACAAGCCACTGAAGGACTTGTTCCCATATGTGATTGAGTGGCTCGTCCATAGGGTCATCAACCCAACCTTTAACCGCAAGGATGCCGTCTACGTCAACGCTTGGCGCAAACTCGATGACGAGTTTAGCGGATTGGCAACATCCAAATTTATCTCGTCTGTATGGCGACCAGACTTTTCACGTGCTCTAAAGAGCCGACCACTACTCGAATCCTTCGAGCTTTCCCCCACCGAGCGCGCCGACATGACCACCTCCGGCAAGTGCGAGGCGTGTGGCCGAAGCAATCACCCACCGACTAATCGAATCCGTCTGGCGGGCGCACCGTACCGCAAGGATACGCTCGAAGATATCGAGCAAGACTACGATGACAGCGACGACGAAGGCTCTGTGGATGAAGAAGACATGGTCATTCCATCCGCCGATAAGACCTGGAACGTCGGCTCGGTCTGCTGCGACAATGCCGTCATCGCTCATACGTTGCTTCACTGGAAGCACGCCCTTAAAGAATGGGTCGATGATCGCCTGATGAACGAGGGGTGGTTAAAGCCGCGTAAGGTCCGTGATCGTCGAAATTGCAGTCCAGAGGAGCTTGCTGCCATTTCCAACTCTATCGCAGACGATTGGAACAAGAAGAACATTACTAACACCCTGTTTGCGAACTTCAAAAACCAATTGGAGATGGCTCGTTCCCAGGGAACCACAGGCCGCAGTCGTCGTCCCAACTGGCGGTAAAAGGCTCCATGAGCAGGGTGTTTGGTGTTTGTCGTGGGGTTCATATTGTGGCAAACAGCCATGCGTAGTCGCCGCCGTCGATCAATTCGTGGTCGACGGTGACGGCCTCGCCATGTTCTGTGAGCCGTTGGGAGAAAGGGTTCAATACCCGTAAGTGGTGGTTGCTGTTCTTCGTGGCTAACTGTCTGGCTTGACTGTCACTCTCATCCCGTTGTATTTGATGGCATCAAGTCAGACAGTTAGCCATCGAAGGAGATCGTTTTTATCTGGGGGATTATCTGTTTTTGATGGCGGAGGGCTAGTCGCCTGTCGTCCACACAATGTGTTCGATCTATGGCACCATTGAGCTCATCTGAGAGCCATCTAGGAAAATTGCTCAGTGTCTGCGTGGATTCTTGTCTTTTTTGTTGTACATGGCAAACGGTCTAACTTGACTGCTGCTCTCGTTTACACGTGTTCGATGAGCTTTGGCATCAAGTTAGACCGTAAGTCATAGAGGCTCGGGTTTAAGCTGCATGGTGACTGTCATCTATGACAGTCAACCGTGCGATGCACTCTTACCCTCCAACATATCGTCTAGGGTCTTGTGCTATCATACAGACCAGACAGTCCGGCAACCCGTTCTGTTTTTTATGAGTTGTGGCGTATCGGTGTTTTGGCGGTTGAGGGTTCAAGCATTGCTACTTTGCTTTTTCTTGTGTCGTCCCTCTATCCTATCATTCCGTATGGTACTACGTACATCGACAGTCGCACACTGTCTGTGTGGTATGGCCACCAGTCTTGGAGAGGGTCAATTGTTCAAAAGTTACGTGGCATGGAAAAGTAATGGAGTTTTTCTAGTTTTATTGCTAGTGTTAGGTTGCTGTCAATGCTAGTTTTTTTATTGATCCTGGGATGCACTGAATGTGAGTGAGTGACTGTTGTTAAGTGACCATTTTAGGGAAGAGGAAACGATTTAGGGAGAGAAACGAAATCCCTTAAGTGATTCACAAGAGTAACAACGATAGAAGGAGATGTGGTTTTTAGCTATGATACCGACGGCTGCATGCGTGCATGCGTGCATGCATGCATATGTACAAGTACGTCTGAACTGAATCTAGTTATAAACAACTTTATATTCAAACTTCTTCTCTCATCCTCCCTAGAAGCAAGACGAGAATATAAAAAGTCGAGAGAGTAAGGACATGAAGTCGAGAGCGAAGACGAAGTCGACAAGGAAGGCCAAATCTACCGAATCGCCTTAACAACCTTAACAAACTCCCTTATCCGCTCCAGACTCTGCGCTCCATCGACACCCTCGACTCCACTGCTCACATCCACACCAACAATGCGCTGACTACCCTCGCCCGCACCCCGAACGACATCAGCGACATTCTCAGGCGCCAAACCACCGGCCAGAACGATACGTAGCTCACTGTCGCGCTCCAACGCGCCCTTGACGGCGGCGACGTCGAGGAGTTCGCCCGACCCGCCCGCAGAACCGGAGTCGAAGAGCGGGATGGCGTGGAAGCCGCGGGCGCCGATACCCGGTTCGGACGGCGTGAAGCGACGCATGACGGGGACCGGGATGTGGTGGGTCCATTCGAGGGGTTCGGAGCCGTGGAGTTGGACGATGTCGAGGTTGTAGCGGGCTGTGAGGGCGAGGATTTCGGACAGGGGTTGGTTTTGGAAGACGCCGACGAGGAGGGGACGGGTACGGCCCGTCGTGGTTAGCTTTTGGGATGCTGTGGCGAAGAAATCTGTTGCGCGGTTCGTGGGGAGGGACGGGGGTGTGGTGGTTGTTGCTGGGCGGGAGAAGGCGTGGATGGCGGTGGAGATGGCGAGGGCGGTTGAGTCGGTGACGGTGCGCTTGCGGCCGGGCACGAGGATCATGCCGATGAGGTCTGCGCCGGCTTCGGCGGCGGCCTTGGCGGCTTCGGGGGAGCGGGTGCCGCAGATCTTGACGAGGAGGGGCGCGGGCTCGGATTTTTGGGTTGTGATTTTGCCGGCGCAGAGTTGTTCGATGAATTGGGAGGCGTCGGGGGCGCGCATGATGGATTCGCCGACGAGGATGGCGTTGATGCCGTCTTTGATGTTGGCGAGGACGTCGTCGTGCGTGTTGATGCCGCTCAGAGCGCAGATGATGGTCTCCTGGGGCACGAGACTGCGGAGTCTGCTGGTTGTGCTGAGGTCGACTTCGAAGGACTCGAGGTTGCGGTTGTTGACGCCGATGACCTTGGCGCCCAATTTCACGGCAATGGCCATTTCTTCGGCGTTCTGGACTTCGACGAGAGGCTCCATGCCCAGGGACAGGGAGTACTTGTAGAGGCGGGTCAATTCGGCCTCTTCGAGCATCTTGACGATGAGGAGGACGGTGTCAGCACCGGCTAGTCGGGCCTCGAGGATCTGGTACTCCTCGAAGATGAACTCCTTTCGCAGAATGGCAGGTCTGTTAGGCATTCCGTTGAGCACTTGTCTGACGGCGCGCAAATCCTCGATGCTGCCCTTGAACCAGTGAGGCTCGGTAAGGACAGAAATGACACTGGCGCCGGCCAATGCGTACTTTTTCGCTTGGGTGGGCGCATCAATGTCCAAGGCGAAGATACCCTTTGAGGGCGATCCGCGCTTAATCTCGGCCATCAGCGAGACATCGAAGGGACTTTGGCGCAAACGGTCGACGAAAGAAATCGATGGGGGAGCGGCATTGAGGTTGTAAGCGGCCTCAAGGTCGGAGGGACGCTGTGAGGGCAATGCCTTCTGGGCGGCGACGGCCTCCTTCCGCTTGGCGTAAATCTGTTGAAGAATGTTGCTCTTCTTGGGAGCAGGGGGGCCTGACTTCTGCAGACGCTCGTTCTCGGCCCAAGTACCGGCCTGCAGGCGCAAGAAGTTCTTGAACATGACACGACCATCCTCTGAAAGGATACTTTCGGGGTGGAACTGGACACCCTCGATCGTGTACTCCTTGTGACGCACACCCATGATAATGCCCTTTGAACCATCGTCCTTTTCGATCCAGGAGGTAACCTGGAGGCAGTCGGGCAAGGTCACATGCGTGCCAGCAAGTGAGTGATAGCGGGTCACCGGCAGTCCTTGGGCCATGCCGGCGTAGACGCCCTTGGAGTCATGGCAAAGCGGCGATGTCTTGCCGTGCAAGATCTCACCGGCTGAAGCGACCTCTCCTCCGTAAACATCGAAAATGCATTGCCTGAACCACAATGTTAGAGGACAGTTCATATGAGATACTACCTGTCCCCGTCATAGGCAATGCTACTTACTGGCCCATGCAAACGCCGAAGATGGGAATCTTCCCCGCGAAGTGCCGGATGGCATCCCGACTAATGCCGGAGTCGGTGGTGGGATGTCCGGGGCCGGGACTCACGACTAGCTGGGTCGGGTTCTTGGCGATGAGCTCGTCGAGAGTGATCTGGTCATTGCGGAAGACAGTGACTGTGGCGCCCTCTAGAACGAGGTACTGGTAGACATTCCAGACGAACGAATCATAGTTATCAATCAAGATGAGGTTTGAGGCGGTGGGGATGCGCGGAGAGGGGTCAGGGTGGTGTGGTGAGAAGTCGACGATTTCGGACGAAGCCATGGCGCTGATTTGCTGTAGGTATTAGTGAAGACGACAGTGACAGTGAGTGGGCGATAAGCTGCGTGCGTGTATGCAGGTGAGTCTCCTCTTATTCACCTGAACAAGACGGGGATCAATTCAACTGAGGAACAGAGTCGGCAAGCGACGGTCAACTCACTCGACTTATAAAGAGCTGTTGAGTAATCTGGAGGCACGGAAATATATATTCAGTTGAAGTTGATTCTGCGATGAGTCAACAGGGTATGCTAATAAATGCGACTGGACTGGACTCGCCGACGGATTGATGGTTATGTGTTACAATTGTCGGTTCTGGGAGGGTGCCACTTATTCCGTAAACGGAGGTGCCCGCTTTTATTCCGTAGCGCACCAATTCCAGCGGCTCTCCGTATCCCGTGCAAACTGACGTAGGTGCCCTGCGTAATCCGAATTACATATCTCGAATTGAGGTATCGGTTGTGTATGGATTACTGATTACCTAGTTGGAGAATCTATCTGAAAAAGAAGAGAAATTGAGTTGGATACGAAATACCGGAGGTTTCCTTGATTCGTACGGAATGTAGATTGTACGTCCAATACGTACCGTTATTTACGGATTACGGTAGGTGTACCTGAGAGGTCCGCATGCCAAGCTCGATTACGGATTAGCTGTCCAGTAGAGCTCTCTGATTGGCTGGACTGAATTTATCAAAACTGGGGTGCTCTTATCTCGATAGCTCATGTTTCCCGCCCGCTGGACTGCCCTTACAACTACAGACCTTGCTGCTACAGCAATTGGTGTTAGGCGCGTCACAACAACAAAGAAAATTCCCATACAACCCACGAAGTCGCAGCAGGCTGGGCTTCACATGTATTTGTTGCAACTTCAAGTGCGCATTGCCAGCTGATATCTGCAGCAATGGCAGAGCCTCCGGCCGACCAGCTTTATCTCCCCCCCTTGGAGTCGTGTTTGAAGGGCGAAACTATCATCCTGTATGTGTCCATCGCCTGGGCTGCTCTGCTGTCTGGCGGGCGTGCTGCTGTTTGTCGTCGCTGACCGTCCCGTAGATCATGGCGACTCGTTGCATCCGCTCTGATGGACCCTTCTGGGCACCGTCAGAGCAGTAAGATCATCATTGACTTTTTTAACGATCCTTCCGTCCAGGCGCTGTTTACCAGCCCCGGCTCTGCCTTCGAACCCTCCAAGACTGCGCACCTTGCCCTCTTCGAAAAGAAGACCGCCGCGATCTACGTCACCCCGACCACGAACGATAAGTACGATGTCAAGGAGATCAAGGAAGACACTCTGTGGTTGAGCAAGAATGCGGGAATCAACGAGCTTGCTGCTTTGCGAATCGTCGTCATTGAGCACCAGTCGCGTTCCGCGAGCCAGCTGCTTGGTCCCATCTCGAACCAGGATGTCGCCAGTCTGCGAGCCGCCGCCGGCGCTGGCAACTTGCAATCAGCCCACATAATCCCTGGTTTAAGCCTCACTGCTTCCTTCGACGCCGCCGCCATTCGCGACGACTTCGACAAGGCGGAGAGTCGCAGGCATCGCATATTCTCTACCTACCTGAATGAGCGCTGCTACTATGCGGCTACGAATGATTACATCTTCACTCTGATGCTGCAGGAGAAGCTTCCCATGTCACCAACCACGGAAGCTTCGGACTCGATACGGAAGTCTGTCCTCGAAGCGTACGGCATATCGTTCAAACAGACCCAGAATGCGACCGCCGAAATCCCAACAAAGACTTGCCATGCCCTTATCTCCCAGTATATTGGGCTTCTTCCAGACTGCGTCCAACGTGCCAAAAGTAATATCGAACCTGTCGTCCAGGACAAGGGCTTATTGAGCGATGAGATTCAGGAGCTATGGACGCAAACGTCCTTCACCGAGATGGTACACCGCATGACCATACTATACCAACTCTTGGACAGGTTGGGCGATAGATTCGTATCGGAGGATGTTGCTAAGACGTGGTTTTCACTGGTCAACGATCTCAGCTTCTTGAACCAGTTGCAAGGGGTATGTGCTCAGATGATATTGTCAACGATAGGGCATGCGGCTAACATTCTATCTAGTTCTCTCGAGGAATCGCCGATCTAATGATTCCGTTGCAAAGCCTCGTCTGTGTTATTTCGCTTAAGATGCTCAACTTACCCAGGATGATGGCGTTCTTTGAAGGCGATATCGATCTCGACACCGACAATGAGTACTTGGCAACCTCGAGTGTCCTTGAGCAAATTCACGATGCCCTTGAAGGCTCGATTGAAATGGGGTCAGATTTCATGGCTCCTGTTTTGTTCGCCTGGGTGCTCATTGTACATGCCATGTTCGCTTCGTACCAAGAACGAGCCGAGAAGCGCGATACCATCCAGAACCAGAAAGCCGTTGAGAATTATGAGTCCAACTCGCAGATGGCTCCGAGCCACGGACGAAGAAATTCTGCTGGTAGCATCACAACCATCGACAAGAGACGATACGACGACTTCCTTATCAATAAGGGTCTGGACCGCGACTTTCAGAAAATACATTTCCTCGCCATGTTCGTAACCGATGAGATACACGTCTTTGATGTGATTGCGTCGTTGTCGTCTCATCTGGGCCCAACAGACCGTGGTATCTTCCCTTCTCCAGTAGGATCCCGTATGCGGATGGCTTTTCTGGAACTGCTCAAAGCTACATATCCAATCGTGGGATACAAGTCCGAGCCCCTCACAGCACTTCTATCCGTTCTCTCTGGGGCTCAGGGATACTGGGATATACCAGCTACTCGCGAGGCGTCCCAGCATGATATCCTTTCTTACGCCCTGAATGATCAAGTCGTACTCGACGCCTATGTCCAGCAGGCCCTTGATCGTTTCCCATATGAATTTGCCCCATTCGTCAACTTGATCAGAACTCTTTCTTGTGCCCCTGGTTTGAAAGATAGTACTGGTCACGATCGAATTGTTAAGCTCCTGGAGAAGACCCCAACACTTACATTCACTCTACCCGAAGATTTCACGCAGTACCATCTCGCAAACGAGGAAGAAAACACAAACGCCTTTCAGTTTTCAGATGACTTTCCTCTATTCTCGCCCGTTTCATCTCGGAGATTTATCACGGCGGACGAAGAGCTCTTTACCATACCTGCCGGCACATTCGGCCGTTTCATCGTGGACGAAGGCAAGATAGTACGGGTGGAATACGAGCATTCCGCTTTGGCCCTGTTGGGAAAGCGCTTAGAAGTAAACCTTGGCGTCAACAGGTATGACATGGCACTGGGTGCGCTGACAATGGACGAAGTGGCGGAAGTGGTTTCACTGTTGGCGACATTAGTTCGGACGGCACGCCTCAGAGATGCCGACTCTTTAGGGACTGGGCTGGTCGTTATTGCAGAAGCCAGCCGGGCGTTACCCTCTAACAAGGACGTCATATCCGTGGTTTGCGATACAATGGATGTCATCCTAGATGGCGACCATGACTATTCGGAGTTGGAACCTCTTGTTGCCTGCGTCCAGTTCCTGCATGCTCTGTTACCCATTTGCCCTGGTAGAGTCTGGTCGTATATGGCAAGATGTACCCTGCTTCAAAGTCAGTCCCATGGCGGGCGGCTTGGCCGAATCTTGGGTAATCTTGACTTGTCCGGCATTCAGTTCGACCTGCTCATGTCCATCGTACGGTTGTTTTCCGACTTGGTAGAGAGCGCGATGAGTAGCTCTGTCCAGCGGAAGACAGATATCAAGGGAAGCTCTCGATCTCGTTCAACCGAGAATGTTTGGCTTGGAGTCTCCGATAAGATTATCACACAAGTTACCTCAGCAGTCTTACAGACTGTTGTCGGGTTCTTGGAAAGTTCATCAACGTGGAGGTTTGCAACGGATCTCGATCGAATGGTCCTGGTTCGTGACCTTGTGCCCATAATGGATAAGGTGATTTATTACGCCTTTAGTATGGATGATATATCATCAAAGACGGCATTGGTATCTGTTCTGGAGCCGGCTGCAAGATTTATCGTCGACAGTTTCCTTGGGCCGTCTGCTGGAAGTCTCCGCATCCTGCCTCTCCTGGGAACACTTGTCGCGGCGACACAGGGCTCAGACTCAACCATCTATGCTCATCGATCCAAGGTCTTCCGTGACCAAGCCATAGCCGTCCTGAAGTTTGCGACCAACCTTGTCAGTGTGACAAACTATTCTGGTCGGTCATCTAGTACGCTGGAGCACCAACTGTTCAAAATAACGCCCTTCGTTGCTCGTCTTTGCGCCCGAGATGATGCCTTCAAGGGACCTGCTATTGGACTCCTAGAGTCTTTAGTGATCAGTGTGGGAAAGACAGTCGGAGAGCCTCTGTCTTTGCTTGGTAGCCTCGGTCCCCAGACGGCTCGCTCGTTCCTCCAGTTCGTGAGCAATCTAGACAGACCATTCAACCAGGCCCAGCAATGCAACATCATCTGGAGATTCTTTTCCATCATCATTCGCAACAGGCAGCAGTGGGTAGCCAATTGCCTCCTAACCGGTCACGGCCCCCAAGAGGCAAAAGAAACCAATACCAAGTTGACGGAGACTACGTCGAGTTCTATTCTCAGCACGGCGCTGACCAGGCTTGCATCCTTGCCAGAGCTCGACCAGTCAGAGGCCCTGTCTATCCTGGACTTTATCACTTCAGCGCAGAACTACTGGCCTTGGACCATATTTGCTCTGCAGAAAAACACGAGCTTCCTCGCGGAACTCAGGAGTTACATCCGTAACCTCCAGTCACCGTCGAAGAACGAGAAGGACGTTGTAAAGGCCTGTAATGAGGCTCGGACTGCAGCGTACATTGCCGAGATTTTTGCCATGCAGCTGTTCCACCTCCGTCAATTAGGCCAGGCTAACACCCTCGCCAAGGAGCTCACCCAAGACCTGGACTACTATTTACGAGATGGCGTCAAAGTTCCTGGCTACAACACGAACTTCCACGTGAATTTCTCTCGAAACTTCAACCGGCAGTATCCTCATTGTTCCGTTGACAATTTCAAGCGAACAATGTTGGAGCCCAAGCCATTAGGTGCCGAGTTCTACTACGCTATCGGTCTTGCGGACAAGATGCTCAGCTTTGAACCGAGCTGGAAGGGACCACGGAACACGGGCTTCAGATTTGAGATGGAAATGGCTAACAAGAATATGTCTCTAGTCGAAGCTCAAGTGGTACGTTCTGCTCTCATTCTCTCATGTTGAACCTGAAACTGACCTCACTCACCATTAGGCACTTTACCATGCGTGGGAATCCCTCTTACTTGAACTTAGCACTTGCCTGCCAAACAATGACACTTTGAAGAAACAGTCTCTTCAGGTTGCTCGGCAGTGCTTAGAAGCGAACCAGGAGAGTGAGGCTCAAGGCCAAGTCCAAGTCCTTGAGCGTCTCGCTGAGTCGCGGGTGAATCTAGCATTGATGTTGGCGCAGAGAGTTGTGCAAAATGCGCCGTCTGCCGGCGACGTCACCCAGCTCTTGAACACTCTGTGGCAAACATTGAGCAATTACCAGAATCCTTACACGAAGCAAAAGGTTGCGATCTACCGCAGTCTACTCAGATTACTCTATGTCACGTTACGAGCCTTGGTGAGCTCTGGTGGACAGACCGACTTCAATGCATCTGTGCGTGACAGTCAGGGAAACAGTATATCGCCAATTTCTGTTTCCCAATCGGTCCTGGGTATTCTAGATGTGGTCGTCGCGAAAGGGTTCCGGACAGTGGTGACGCTCATCCACGACTCGGATACTGAGGTGTTTACTGGTGATCTCGTGATCATCAACGGCATCCTCCAAGCGTGCTTGTGTGTCCCTGGAATGGAACAGAGTCAGACGCAGATCCTCAACATTATGGCCGCGCATGACGCCACGCAGGCTGCAGTCTCACTTTACTCGTGGGCCGACAAACTGGCTGATCAAGGAGACCCCGTCTACGGTGAACTGGCACTGCTCTTCCTTCTCGAGCTGTCAGCGTTGCCTTCCATCGCTGAGCAGCTAGCCTGTGACGGGCTGCTCGATCACATCACGTCGGCGAGTCTGGCTACTCATCTCCGTCGGCCCAACGTATCACCCTTTGCCGACTCTGTTGGCCTGCAACGATGCTACAGCATCTGGGCCAAGGGAATCGTGCCCATCCTTCTGAACATGTTGTCTGCTCTTGGCCCTACCATTGCCCGAGAAGTGGCGTATGTGCTCAACCAATTCCCCAATCTGATGCAATCTAGCACCGAACGGTTTGATACGCCAAGCGATGACCGGGGGCGCGATCACCGTCCGACGGCGATTGCCTCGTTGTCGGTCTCGGAGATCCACTGCATGGCACTCATGACGCAAGTACTCAACGTTCTGCGCACTAATAATGTTAGTGAAGTGCCTGCTGTTGCGTGGGATTCTTCCTCTCTGCTGGAGAACGTCGATTGGTGGATCGACCACCGCAAGGTGCTGAGAGACAGCTTGTACGCTATGGGCCCAAGAGAGGTGGAATTGAAGATGATGCCGGCGTCCGACGCGGAGAAGAAGAGAGGATCGGAGAACCGACTTGAAGCTAAGATTGTGGAGCAGTTGGAAGTGGTCCGGCTTGTGCTCAGCGAGGGCCTAGAGTAGGACCCACCGGCCCGGAAGAGACGCAAGATAGGAACATAAGGAAGTAATAGGGTCTGGCTCTCGGCCAGAGTGACAGAGAGAGATACGCGGAGCTAAGCGAGCGACAGAGACTGAGACAGACGGAGAGAGAGCATTGCCGCCACGGCGTATGGGCGTTTTCCACTGGGTTTGCTGAAAATTTGCGAGACTATCTCGTAGTTTGCTACCTATCACAACCTGTAGATAGCTGGCGGTAGGAGGTGCATGTTTACTTGTAGATTACGATCAAGCGTTGATACCAAAGTTAAGTTGTGAAAAAACACCACATGACACTGAAAGAGAGAGAGAGAGGTCTTGATGATGACGGCGTAGATCCTGCTTGTTTGCGCTATTGAAAGAGTAACTACGAGCCTATGATGACTTAGTGCCAGGTCTTGCCCATCCCACTCAAGCTGAAATCATATGAGCTTCATGGGAGGCGATGTTTGCGAGGACGGGTTCATCTGAGGTCTTCTGACACGTGAAGGGAGAGGTGAAGATGAGATTCGCTGAGCGGTTCAAGTCCACTGTGTCTGCCCCCCTCGACTAAACCCGATTCCACGGATTAGACCCCTTAGAGGTTAGTGAAGAATACACTAGAAGGGATGGCTAGCTAACAACAGCTTGCTCTGGGCGAGGCACGGGCACGCCGAGTCTCTTTGGTTACAGCACATGATCACGGGAATTTAATCCCTAGAGAGCAGAGCTGCTGCTGCTAGGCAAATTAGCCGGTGTTGGTTGGTACATAGAGGGACTCGTATGGGATGGGCGTCGCCGTAAGCTGGAGAGAAGAGGGGATGTAAAAGGGATGATGCCCATGATTGCAGTACCTGCGCTAGGACGAGCGTGGCGTAGTGCGCTCTCATAGCACGCCCATCCATTGGCGGCCGAAGCAGAGGGTCTAGCCTGTCTGGGGATGGTGGCAGCAGAACCGAAACCGAGGTTACACCGTCAGGTACGAATGTATGGACGCTGTACGTCATGAGCAGTGAGCCGTAGCTGCCTGCACTAACCGGTTCAAAGTCGCCTCCTTCCAGCAGCTAATGTCGGTGCAAATAGTTACATTGTGTAGGGCACTATTAGGTACCAGGTGCGATGGGGGATGGAGGTTTACTCGTAAAGGGGCAACAGCAGATCTACGTTCTGCAACCAACGGAGTAAAGAAGCAGGTCAGCAAGTCGATATCCAAGCATGAATGGGCTGTTTGCGATGCTGATCCTTGGCTACGGGTGATTTGTGTGCCCCTCCTTGCACTCGTCTCCCTTACACAACCGACCCTACTGTTACGGAATATATATAGCGATTTGGAATGACAGAAACGTTTTAACAAATCACTGTCGAAAAGTACAATACATGCTGCCTTACGCCTCATGCGAGTTTCCGTACGTGATGAACCGATGCGGCGCAGTTGAAGTACCTCACTTGGGACGTGAAAGTACTCCGTATATAAATAGACGCCGGTACACGTTACATTATTCGATCTGAATCGAGATAGGGGTAAAGAAAGTGACGACGCCTCTTCGACGCACGGAGTACGGAGTGATCTCGATACTGACAGCGGTACGGAATGCTACTCCGTACAACATGGGACAATTACCAATTACCGTTTTCCCATCCCCTGAAATCTGAGGAAGAATCAAGCCGTTTCTTCTCTCTGGTTTCCGCATCCCGTAAGGACTCCGGGGATTTGTGCAGGGCAAGTGATCTGGGCTTGTACCGGTCTAGTCCTCTCTGGGTATCATTTCCTTCCGTCGTGAGTCTGGAACGAACAGTGTATCGCGCACGATGCCCTGTAATGTGCAGTCGCGGTGGAGTGCACAACTGCCTAGAACATCGTGAATGCCTTCTATAATTTAGCGGAAAGAGTGCCGAATCCACTTAGGCAGGTACGGCCCAGGCACTATGCAAGCTCCATTTGTGCCCTCACGAACTCCTGACACAACCTCCCGTCTTCACGAAGCTCTTCATACGGAGTATATCATGGGACGAGCAGCCATCAATACGATGATGGACTACAGAAACGACTATCGTACTGATCACACCGGTACATCGTGAGGTGTCTGTCGTCCTACGCTACCGATTCACCAGTAATGTGCCGACCCATTGGATATGTAAGCCTTTATGCATGCGAGTATGATCTCGCCCTGACCAGTCATCTGCAATGCCACTATCGCGGGTCTTAGTACCGGCGGCTACTGCTGCTGCTACGGCTACCGCTACAGTAGGTACGGGACTGTGCTCGTACGCAGAGCTCGTAGCTCGGTAGCTCGTACTTACGCAGGTACTTATACACTAGCCAGGTACGCTACCCTCGACGATCAGCATGTCGTTTGTCCCAGACGCTGCTGCTCGACCTTCACGCCGTGTGCACTAGTCATCGCGAGGTGGGGGTGAGAGCACCAGAGGCCCAGAGGAGTCGAGGACCCTTATTAGATTACGGATCTATTTTAAATGAGCATAACGTAAGTCCGGAACAGATGCAGACACAATAATAGCCGCCAATATATTATCCACGTACAAGCTCGTGGCCGACCCCCCTCTTGTCCTCTGTTTATTGAATTCGGACGAAGAGCGAGAGGCATCATAAAATCGTTACTCTATAGTCCGTGAGCACCTCTTGCCTTTCTGACCACTCAGCAGTGAATAGACCGTGCCGCACTGATGAGGCTTGCCCGTTTTACCTTTTCCGATTTCACCTTGAGTCCGGCACGCTATACGCGTATGACACTCGAGAGCTTGTGACCTCACTGTCTACGATACCTTGAGCACGTCTCGAGAAGAGCATCGCGAAAATGGAGGGATCTGGAGCTCAGAGTCACGAGGGCGGCGCTGCTCAGCGTCCTATGCCTGCTCCGAAGCCGCAGAGATTCCATTCAGCCCCCGTTACGAGTAATAAACCAAAGTCGCAAGACCGCCCGGCGCCCAAAGATAACAATGCTTCGCAAGGACGCCAAACCGACACAAAGGCCCCAGAAGGTAAAGCTGCTGCCATCCAGTTCTCTGCGTGTGATGTACGATCGACTGACTGAGTTTCATAGGCGCCTCGTCAAATACGAGTTTGGCAGATCTAGTTCTGGTAGACACTCACAATCGACTACAGAAATTAGAAGCTATGCTATCAGCCCAGGCGCAGAGCTCAGAGCCAGCAGCCAAGGAGGAGGTGGAGGAGTCTGAGCCGACAGAGATCATCGACCCGCCGGAGACCTCGATGCTGCGAACCGAAGCGCTTGTTCGAGAATGTGACTGGGAGCAATTCAAAAACCGTTATGCTGAAGACAAAGCGCTGTACGCTGTCGAGGTCTTACTCTCTCGCGACGACTTAATAGAGCAGATCGAGGCCGAACAGCTAAAACGACTGAAACCAGAGGAAAGAAAACCATTCGAAAAGCAGGCTCGACGGAAATCGCGACAGGTACGAGGCCGAAAGAGATCAGAGAATGCGGCAATAGAACGAGTCCGCGTCAACTCCGCCATCGTTCTCGGATATCTCAGCAAGGTTACCGGCGAGGGCCCTTGGGTTGATAAACCGCACACCTTTCTCGCCCCATTCAACCTCTTCTTCCACTTTCACGAACAAATGGAGAAAGAGCTGCAGATTCTGACGGAATTATACGGCGATAATGATGCCGAACCCAGTACAGCGTCTGGTGATGATTCTTTCGCTTTTCTTGAGAACGAAGAGCTGCAGGAGATGATGAGAAGCCGCAAAGCTTACGAGGACATGAAGTGTTTCGTCGACTTCGTCAACACCCGACTGATTCCTCGACGCAACATGTTCGCCGATGTGGACTGCATTCGTCCTCCTAAAGTGAGCTACCGCGACTTGGCAGCGCTATTCCGCCCAGGTGATTTGGTCGTCGAACCTGGCATGCCTCAACCCGAGAGCAAGGCCGTAAACAGACAAAGTGCAGTGCCTCAAGCTAATGAGCCGAAACTCTGGAGGGTCTGCTACGTTTCTGAGGATATGCCTGCCTGGACTGTTCATAACCTGGATACGCCTGGTGGCGAGCTCCGAGGTCAAGTGGACACTGGGGATGAGGCGACTCATTTGCGACTTTATTACCTCGACTTTGACGGAGCCCGTTTCTCTCCCGTTAAAGGCGATATTTCCATTGGTGCTTATGAAGGCGAAAAGGATATCACGAAACTACCGGCATACCCCTTGCGATTTCACAAAGACCACGAGCGTTTCCTCAAGACTCTCCAGGAGAGGGGCGAACGATATAAAGAAATAGTTTCCTCCGGAAATCCTACCATGTCTTACCAGGGCTGGACCTTAACGAAGGACCCCGCAGGTCGAGAGATTGTCACAAAGCCAGGGCAGACCGCTTCATGGCCGGAATTTATTGAAAGCGATATCATTGTCGATTTTAACGAGGCGTTCCAGGTATGCCCGTCATGGAAGCCAACTTTCCAGCAATTCCCAGAAGCCGAGCAGTCTCTCTATTCGGAAGCCGTTCTCGACGAGTTCCGGATAATCGATTGGTCCGACACAGATCGCTCAAGAGCGTTGGCCAGCCGAGAAGAGATAGTCGTCGAATTTGATGGCGTGAGAGAACTGGAATGGGAGAACTTCATAGAGACCGACCCTTTTATCAGCCATGCTGAAGAGGACATGCTCGACGAGTCTACTCAGACGTTAACCCCCGATGACCTAGCCCTCCTGCCTTCGCGGCTATTCGTGTATGCGCTGCGAAACCGGGCCTTTGTCAATGTGGATATCAAGTACATGAAGCCCGTCGCGGATACCCTGAATCCTTTGGATAGCTTACGACTCCCGGAGAAGTACAAGGTCATGATCCAGTCGGCCGTGGCGGGTCATCTAGAGAAGAAGAAACTGCGGCAACAAGCTACACTTCTGAACAGCGATTTCCCTGAGCAGGACGTTATTTACGGCAAAGGCAAAGGACTAGCAATCTTGCTTCACGGTCCTCCCGGTGTCGGAAAGACGGCCACAGCTGAGGCGATTGCCCATTTCTACAAGAAACCACTGTTCCACATCACGTCTAGCGATCTTGGTCACGACCCGTGGGATGTAGAGACGAAGTTGACTGAGATTTTCCGCTTGGCCAGCCTGTGGAACTGCATCTTGTTGTTGGATGAAGCGGAGACGCTGATTTCTCAGAGAGAAAAGAAGGACAGCAACCTCCAGAAGAGTTCGCTTGTCTCAGGTAAGAGATTGATTGTTCACTATAATAGGAGGATATGTAAAACTGACAAATGATGCCATAGTATTTCTCCGTACTCTTGAGTACTTCTCTGGCATCCTGTTCCTCACAACGAACCGACCCGATGTCATGGATGATGCTGTTAAGTCGCGTGTGCAAGTCAGCCTTCAATACCCGCGCCTCGGACTTATCGAGACTCTGGCTATCTTCCAGACGAACATCGACCGTCTGATCGACATTGAGTTCGAAAGATCCAAGATTACGGGTGAGGCGGGATTGGAAGTCAAGTCAGACGGCATTCTGGCTTTTGCGGCGGCCCACTACCACCGCCACGAGGGCAACCCTGTGTCTCCTCCCTGGAACGGACGTCAGATCCGCAACGCCTTCCAGATTGCGCCTTCGATCGCACGATATGGACAGTCGGGTGAGCAGGATTCTTGCATTGGACCTGAGCACTTCGAGAAGGTCGAAGAATCTGCTCACGAGACCGTGGAGGCGGGCCGACAGACGCCGGCAAGCGACCGCAGCCATATCTCTCAGAGCCCGGGACCGCAACCCAGTCCCAACCGACAGTCGGCGTTCCAGCGCCGGACCATCCGCACCAGCACTCGTTTCTCGGGCGAGGTTATGCGAAACCACACTGGCGAGTTCCACCTACGACAGCCCTCGACTTCGATTCTGAGCTCGGGACCTCTGTACCTGCCTTCGACTCAACATCATCACGAGGAGAGGCACGCCACTTCCCCATCTCATCTTCGTGAGCCTACTCCTCCATTGACTCCTGCGACAGAGGAGTCAAAGACCGAGCCTACTATCCCTGAGGACTCTGTCCCTGAGATCTCTTCTCCTCAGTCTGCTACCACTGAGACTGCTGCCCCTGAGACCGCTGCTGCTGAAGCCGCTGCTCCCGAGGTTGCCACTACTGAGGCTGTTGCGTCTCAGTAGATGTTGCCGCGCAACAATAATTACTACTAGTACATGATCATGACTGCATGTATGTCTGGCTACGACGGATGGGGGGCGTCTATTACGTTTTATATAATTATTACATACCTACCTATGAGGTGGTAGGTATGTTGTGTACACATACATATAGATACCAGGAGGTTTCGCACATCACGCGATAAGATGTCTGTTTGTAGCATAGAAGTTAGTTTCACCATGCGAAATCTGAAGCCGATGAGAAGAACTTGCGGTTCTCTGTGCACATCCCCGTGAACTTATGATAGTCGCCATAGATGGTATTCCCAACGCAGGCTTTAGTGAAGTAGAGATTCGGTAAATTTGTCTACCAAGGACACCCGCAGTTCATGATTGATAAAGGTTGAGCAAACCCATCCGCCGTCCGTCTATTGTACACGCATACAAATATATGCACGCATTCAAACACAATCAAGTGAGGAAGAGAAGAGGGCCCCCTTCATTTCGTCTTCCTCTTCTGATTGCTCGCCTTCTCCGCGCTTCTGTTCTCGGTTTGCGAAACGTGAGCCATTCGCAAATCGCCCGTTCCCATGGCCAGTTAAGTAACATCCCCTTCATCCCGCACCCTTAACGAGACCTCGACACCATCGCCGAACAGAAATCACAGAAAACCGTCGGAAAACCGACCCAATCATGCCGTGGAAAGTCAGTTGAGTAAAGAATTGCATTCAGGGGAGAAAACAGGTGACCATAGCAATAGCAGCAAAAAAACAGGGAACCACGACCCCTTTGCCAGCGCAATGAAATTTCGTAATGATGTATGTTATGAACTCTTTTCTTCATCCTCCATTCATCGAGGACCTTGAGTTATTAGCCATTTTTCCCCCGTATTTTACATCCCATCACGCGTTTCGTTCCAATTGTCAAGCAATCCAGTCCTTTCCATCGTCGGCCGAGTCCAGCATTTTCGTCGAGAGACTGTATTTTCGTCGAGAGAAGGGAATGACTGTCCTTCCGTCGAGAGAGGAGAAATGACTGGTACGGAAAGATGGAAAGACAAACTACCGTCTGCCCTGCTGCTGCGCGGCCTGCTGACCCATCTGGGCGTTGTGTTCATGGAAGCGCTCGCTCAGGCGCTGGGAGAGGGCCATGTGTTTCTGGACGCAGCGCGTGACGCAGCCGGACTCGCGGGAGGAGAGGGACTTGGAGGTGAAGTCGTCGATGCAGGAGACGAAGCAGTGGTCGACGAGGTTGGAGAAGAGCTGTGATTTCGTTAGTCTATACATTCGTGCCTTTGAGATTCTGGGTCGAAGCGATTGAGCAGAGGTGATTGGGTCGAGGTGATAGACTGGACTGGAGAGGTAGGAATGGTATAGGGTGTATGGATGAGTTCACGTACACCAAGGAACTCCTTGACCTGGCGCTTCTGCATGCGCTGCTCGAGCTCGCGCATCTCGGATTGTGAGAGTCTGTGAATGCGTCAGTTCCTGGATCCTGCTTCACAAGCGCGTGGCTCTCTCTCTGCGTCTGGCTGCGACTCACTGATCCATGATGGCTAGTTGTGATTGATCGTGGACGTGATGGGTTCTGGTGGTTTGGTTTGTTGTTGTTGTTGACGTCTGCGACGGAGAATCAATCGACTTAGTAACGGTCTTGGTTCTTGTTCGTATTGAATACCCAGAGCTATGTAGATAGAAGAGTTACCTACCCGTATCACTCACACTCTCTCGCTCGCAGTGACGAAGATCGGACCTAATCGATAAGCTCCATCCTCTCCGATTAGATGGGAAGTGAATATGATTGGTCGGGTACCGCCTCCCGCGACAAACCGACCAACGAGAGCTCGTCCCGCGCTAATGCAAGCCCCCCGATCTCCCCGCGCTTCCCGTGCTAATCTTATCGATACCAATTTTTCGAATCGCGGGAATCTCTGGACCGTTCCCAAGATTCTCTACGAACTTCTCTTCGCAAAAAAGAAGCCCGGTAACCGATCGGGGAACTTTCGCATTTCCTCTCCCAATTCACCAGCGACCATCTTCTCCGAAAACAGAAGATCAACAATATAGACTATACACACCGAAGCGACTTCGTTAATTACGAAGACAATTACACCAGACGAATAAGAGAGTAATCGCATAATCGCAAAAAATGCCCAAGTCGAAACGCTCCAGAGAGGTGCACGCCTCCTCCGTCACCAAGAAGACGCGCGAGCACAAGGAGCGCCTCTTCGACAATGTCCGCGACTGCATCCCGCAGTACCAGCACTGCTTCGTCCTGACCGTCGACAACATGCGCAACACCTACCTCAAGGACGTGCGCCAGGAGCTGTCTGACAGCCGGTATGTCCTCACCTTCTCTCCCTCCCTCTCTCCCCCTTTCCCGTCTACCTACTACAATTGCAAGAACAAGGGACTAATTGACGAACGACAGCCTCTTCTTCGGCAAAACCAAACTCATGGCCCGCGCCCTCGGCATGACCCCAGAAGACAGCCAAGCCGACAACATCCACCTCCTCACCCCCTACCTCAAGGGCTCCGTCGGCCTCCTCTTCACAAACCGCGCCCCCGACTCCCTCCTCACCTACTTCTCCACCCTCAGCCAAGTCGACTTCGCGCGCGCCGGCGTGCCGGCCCCGCGCGAATTCGTCATCCCCCGCGGCATCGTCATGTCGACGGCGGGCGAAGTTCCCGCCGAATACGACGTGCCGATGGGCCACACCGTAGAACCCGAACTGCGCCGTCTCGGCGTGCCGACGCGCATGGTGAAAGGAAAGATCGTGCTGGAGGAGGCGCCCGAGGGCGCGAGCGAGGAGGAGAAGAGGGGGTATGTGGTGTGTCGGGCGGGCGAGACGTTGGACTCGCGGCAGACGAGGCTGCTGAAGCTGTTTAGTGTGTGTATGTCGGAGTTCCGGGTCCATGTGCTTGCGTACTGGAGTGCGGCTAAGGGCGAGGTTACGAAGGTGACGCTGAACCCTGGTGCAGAGATGGAGGAGGATGAGGATGATGAGTGAAAATGCTTAATTCTGTTCTCTCTCTCCGGTAATTGTGTTTTTCTTCGCGTGTCTGGGTCTTTTTTTTTTCTTTTTTTTTTCTCACGATGGTTGGTCACATTTGTATCATATGGCGATACCACTGGTTTGCTGGCGTTGAGTGGTCGGGTGTGGTAAAGAAAAGTACAAAAATGAAATGATAAAGGGCATCACCACCATCTCATCAAGACCGCATTCGATATAGGGGTTTCGTGAACGAATGAACCAGTTCGTAGTCAGGGGCCTGACCTCAATTGGCTTCGTTTAAGGGGTGATAAATGAACCACAGTCAGGATCATGAACACAACTCACCAGCATGCACAACACTCAAATCCCATCGATCAGCGAACGAATAACGCGCATTGCCTAGGTAAATAACGAATACAACAATAAAAACTCAGAAGCATTGATAATGATAGCCTTGCCCGGGAGACAATAGTCGAAATCATTCTCCTCTCTCGGTCAGTAGGTCCGAACACGCCCGCCCTTCCCTACCTGACCTTACCTCTTTTCTTCTTTTTTCATCCAGCTTCGAATTTTGTATTTCTGGCCATTTCTCGCAAACGATGGCAACGGTGTAGCGTTGGTATGGTACATGAAGATCTGTAATTACCTTTCCCTGAGCCGAAGAGGGGGGAAGATCATAAGCTCGGTGGCTTGTGATCCTTAGGAACTACGGCTGGAACTTTTGCGGCCATTTCTCTGACGTGTGAACTTGTCCTTGTACTCGTGTGAAGTTTCGCGATTGTAGTCGACTTTGAGCAAGCAAGCTTTATTCCCGGAGGAGATCAAGCTTCTTTACCTTGGTGTGTTTGTGGGTGATAATACTCATATATGAAGGAATAGACCAAGCGGTGGTTTGTTTGGCCTTATCAGTTGGGGCTACTCGTTGATTGTGTGTTTGTGTGTTTCTCTTCTTTTTCATTCTTCTTTCGAGATCTTACCCTTGCTTACCCTTGGTGAACAACAGCAGGGAGAAGAGCGAAAAGTCGAAGGTAGCAGTGGCAGTAGCAGTTGTAAGAACAAGAAGACAGCACATACCCACCAAGACAGCGACGAAGTTGTCTCGATAAGACGGGCCACCTAGTAGCGCCGGAGCTTTCTGGCATCGGGTTCATAGCCTCCCTCGAAGCCACGCTTCCGGCTCTCGTCGTCGCGGAAACGTTCTTGGTCGCGGTACTCGCGGCGGTCGCGCACTGGCTCGAAGTTGGCACCCGTGCGGCGATCTCGGTCGTATCTCGATGGGGCTCCGCCAGATCTGTCATCAAATGAGCGTGTTCCGCGTGCGGGATACCCACCACCGTGTCGGTCACGGTCACGATCGCGATCGCGATCACGGTCACGATCACGGTCGCCCCCGAAGCGGCTGTCTGATCCCGGTCCAGCCGGCGCGTTAGGAGGAGCGTAGCCATTCTGCTGACCGAAGCCGCGATCACGGCCGCCACCGCCAAACCCACCAGCACCACCAGCACCGCCACCGGGGCCTCGGAATCCTCGGTCGGAACCACGAAATCCTCCGCGACCGCGACCTCCCTGGAACCCGCCGCGGAATCCATCGCGTCCGCCGAATCCTCCACCGAAGCCGCCAGGGCCCGAGGGTCGCGGAGGTGCAGCCTTAGTGTACCCACGCCCTCCCAAGCCACCACCAAGTCGACGAGGCTTCCAGCCCTTGACTGTCCGTCCTCGCTCGACATCTACCTTGATCCTACGTTCTTTAATGCGAATACCATCGCAGCCTTCTAAAGCAGCTAGTCACACGTGCGTAGCGACGCACATTGGTTAGTCAAGAACCCAACAAAACAGAATCATACCTTGGCGTCTAAGCGCAAGAAGGGGGGGAAGAAAGCAAGGGGAAGAGAAATAGCAAGCTTGAGGGCTAGATCTCGAGTGAGGGACACGTGTGTGTGGCGATGCAAGAGAAAATCCGGCCGACGGATGAAGGCGGTCTGGAAGGGATGTGGTGGCTGTATTACCTCTCATGTCTTTCTCACGCTCAAACACAACGAAAGCATAGCCGCGATGGGGCTTCTTCTTCTTGTTGGGTCGCTCGTGCGCATGCGTGTCGGTGATGATGCGGATCTGGCGCGAAGGTCAGTAACTTGACTCTTTCGTATGTGAGTACACATAAAACATACACGCTCAATGGGTCCAAAGCGACTGAACTCCTTCTCGAGGTCACCCTCGTTGGCGTCATAGCTGAGGCGCGCAACAATCAAGGTCTTGAAGGGGTCGCCGCGAATATTAGCATCTTCGTTGGGTTGGTCTATAAGAGACAAGCGTCAGTGAACGTCACGATTTATACAGCATCACAGAAGACCTACAAGACTTCGGGCCCTCAGCCATCAACTTCTCCTGCTTGGCCTTCTTCTCCAACTTCTTGCGATCGCGGGCCTGAAGCCAACTCTCGGTGGGGACGTAGCCATCGTTCTTGTTATTCTTGGCAACTTCGAGGTACGTCGAGAGGCCGGCAATAGGGGCCGTCTTCCGTTGTTCGGGGGCATGGTCCGGCGCCGGGAGCCATCGCAAGGGTGGCCGCGGGGCGAAGAGCGCGAGGAGATTCGGCGGGAGTTTATCCGTCATCCTAGCTTCCTCTCTCTAACGGTGGGCGACCACACGATCAAGCGTCTCTAGAGTTCTGGGAGGAGGGGAACAGATGATGTTATTATCAGCATGAGCTGAGATACACTGTGGGTCTGGATAATGATGGAAATGAGGCGATGGAGCCGAGGTGGATGGTCGGTGCTTGATGGGGAGAGCGGGAATTGAGGTCAGGCGTGCGTGTCGCGTTTTCAGACCTGCGTCGAGAAAGGTTGGATTTCTCGCTGGGATCAATTCAGGTACGTACTCGGGTGGTACGTCGGTCGTGGACGCCGCAGGTGGGCTCAACCACGGATTAGGTAATCAAACAGCCAACTTGAATCACCCCGACAGTTTCATATTTCGGTCCCCCGTTATAGAGATCTAGTGCGCGATAACGATCGAACGGCTGATCTGATCCACGGGAAGCCATTTGCACTGTATGAGGTACTGAATGGTAGCGTGCATTCTTCGCTGAGAAGCTCCTTCAATTCTTCGCGTTTCGACAGCAACATCACAGACTCCAGCCATGACGGTAATAGCGTTGGAGAAGGCCTCCTTCGGCCGGGTACGTTGAATTGCCGTCCTCGCAAGCATTGGCGTTGCGATCGTGATCTGAGGAGCATGGGCTAACGTACGATGCGATACAGAACGGCCTCGGTGCCTTCATCCTGCAGTGCAAGAAGATGGACATTCACTACTGCAACCAGTCCGGAAGCTCGCGCGGCATGAAGTGAGAATGCCTGTATTCAAACTATGTATGTGCAGACAGGGCTGACAGGATGACACCCGCAGCGCATTCATCAAGTCCCACCTCGCCAAGTTCGCAAAGGCCAACCCCCAGATCGAGTTCGCCGTCTCCCCGCGACCGAAGAAGCACCCCGTCATGATCGGCCACTACATCAACGGCAAGCAGAAGGCCATCTGCGTCCGAAACCTCGACTGTCTGCAGATCCTGAAGAAGGCCGAGATTCTCCGCGACGCCAGCGGCGAGAAGGTCAGGAGAGTCAACAAGGCTGTCTCGAGTATCAACCAATCCGTGCGTGGTGTCTGGTCTCCGTACCACGGCACTGGCATGCCCGTATAAGCATAGCCATTCACGAAGACGACTTCAGAGGAGAGGAGACGGAAAACGGTTGCTTTGGATGCTGTCACGCATCCCGGCGGGATCTTCGAATGTACAATATAGAAAGGTTCTGGCGCATTTTTATATATACCACGTTATATCATCACGAGCTTCATGGGGGTCAATCATTGTTACGAAAGAAAAAAAAAGTTGTTCATAATTCATTCCATAATCTATTTTCAAACGATCATGCTATAAGTACGCCTCATCACGCCCCCTGATATCGAGGGGGGAGAGACGACAGGATGATAATGCCTGGACTGTAGCCCATTGCTACAACAGGAGTTTCGGGGAACGATATACCAGTCGTTTACCCCCTTGTTCGACGTTTGCTTCTAGACAGAAATCCAGTTTCTTTTCGTTTTCTTTACAACTTGCAGTTGATGATGTCGACGACTAGAGGTAATGAGTGAGTCAGCACGAGCAACTTCGAAAGGGGCTATTATTGGAAATACTCACAAGCAGGCTTCAAGCTGGCACCGCCAACCAAGAAACCGTCAATGTCCGGCTGCTTGCTAAGGTCCTTGCAGTTCTTCTCGCTGACACTGCCACCGTACAAGATGCGGGTCTCGTCAGCAACAGCCTGGCTGACGTTCTTAGCGAGCCACTCGCGGATGGAGGCGTGGACCTCCTGAGCCTGCTCAGTGGTAGCGACCTTGCCGGTACCAATGGCCCAGATGGGCTCGTAGGCAATGACGATCTTGCTCCAGTCGGAGATCTTGGCCTTGAGGGCCGCGAGCTGGCCGGCAATGACCTCGAGGGTCTGGCCGGCCTCGCGCTGCTCGAGACTCTCGCCGCAGCACCAGATGACGCTGATGCCGTTCTCGGTGGCGTGCTTGGTCTTGGAGGCGACGACCTCGTCGCTCTCGCCGAGGATGGTGCGGCGCTCGGAGTGGCCCAGGATGGTCCAGGTGATGCCGCTGTCCTGCAGGTGCTGGACGGAGATCTCACCGGTGTAGGCACCGTTGTTCTTGTCGAAGACGTTCTGGGCAGCAACGCCGATCTCCTTCTTGGCGCGCTGGCGGACGGGGAGGAGGTAGAGGGAGGGAGGGGAGATGACGGTCTCTGAATTGGCTGGTTAGATCACATGTCCGGCGCAAATCAGTAGTTGAGGGGGTTCGGGAGGGCGACTTACCGACGTTGGGGTCGAGCTGAGCGTTGTTGAGGTTGTCGACAATCTCGTTGATGGACGAGATGGTGCCGTTCCTGGAATCATGGCGTATATTAGCCCAATTGCGCTTACAGAAGGTGAGAAGAAGGGCATCGTTACATCTTGAAGTTACCACCGACGAAGAACTTGCGCGCCATTTTGACTGATGGTTGAGCTACCGGTTGGGACTGTTGAGTGAGGAGCTCGTGTTAGTGACAAGAACGTTACGATCGTATGATAATTGGTTACAGAGATCGGAGACAAAGGGGAAGCGGGAGTTCAGCGTACAGAATAGGTTTGTAGGGAAGGTATGTGATGATATCAAGATTCAAGTGAAGTCAGCTCCAAGGATGAAAAGAAGAGAGATGTCGGCCTGGAACCGGATGACGTTCAAAAGGGTCCGCAGAAAATAGCATCCATTAGCAGCGGGGTTCCGCTGTCCGCTCGACTTCGACCCCGCCATTGAAAAAACGAGACCCGACCGGTCGCGCAACGCCTTAGCTAAACCGTTCGACTTACTACAAATTACGTCTTCGTTCACCATTGTTCTCTCTTTTGTATTCTCTATGAGCATGAATTTTCAGTATCTTATTACTGTAAATCGTGATTTACTTAGTAATTCACGTTAACCTCCTTATCACTTCGAATAAGGTATATAAAGCCATCGCGTCGATAGCAGGACCAGGTACGAACAACTCAACTAATAGCCCCTTATTCATACACTCACTCACTCTTGGTCAAGTTACGACTTACAACAAACATGAGTTAAGCTCACAGCAGCTTCAAGAACGGAGCTTCTCTCATGCTGTTCTGCCGAATGACCTGCATGCCGGCTCGTGTACGACTGCATACGGGATACGGGATAGTAAGCCGTGATACGATCCGAGTACGACCCCACACATCGCAAATGAACCCTTGTTAGTGCGATATATCGGGGATTCTCAGGGTCGTCTTTCGATTTGCATACAGAAAGGAAGATTTTTGAAAGTGAAGATTTCCAGATGGAGTTTCAGCATCACATACGGGTAAAGCTTGTCTGAGTGGACATTCATTCAAAGCTCAACCGTAATGGGAATGCAGATAGATGCCTTAATCGTGCGGTAGTCCGTAACATGCCGGATTGAATTCAGGTAGGCAAATGGGATCTGGTTCGAAATCAGTAACAACTCTTAAAGAACCTGAGGCGGTACTGATAATGAGATGTGAGGCTATTTGCAAGCCTCTCAAAATGACTTATACCGAAACTACCAAATCAAGGTATAGGGGCTAACTTGAGATCATCAAATTCGCAAGTATTCATACTTCCAGCCATGAGCTGGGATATCTGCGGTCTGAACATGGCAGATGTACCTGATCATATCATTTAGATCGCGATACGCACCGTCAAGATATAGATTTCTCACTGCCTTAGTAAATGGAGTCAGGCAACTCGAGCATATAGGGGGCCCCTGGGCATCTTCTTGCAGTGAGTCGTATTGTCCAGGACGAGTCCTGTCTACTGCTTTGTTTGAGTATGTAGTCGGAAGTTGAATTTCTTCTTGGCGAAGTAGAGTCCAAAACGTTACCAGATGTGATAACAGTCTCTATCCAACGGGCCGAGCGGTTGCGAACAGGCAAGGAAACAACATGATCCCCAGGAGTCGACGTTGAGGTAGACGCGAGTCAATGTCCGAGAATTCGGTTCAAACACCCCGTCGCGTGTGCCGTCACAAGTACTACTGACACCTGGAAGCATCCATGAGATGGTAGGTAAGATTTGATACCGTCAAATACCATAGTGCCGACTTGATGGCAACTTCGCCGGCTCAGTCATTGGCCGCCATGGTCCGTAGAATGTGACCGTGCATTCTCCAAGGAGTTTCTTGGATTTCATGCCTCTTGTGGTAATCCGTAGAGGCTGCCACTCGAATCGAGCATTCCGCACGGGCGAGGCTTTCAAGTGAACACCCAGCCCGAACCTCTTACCTAATGGCAAGACACCATTGAGGGATTAATGCCTACCCGCGAATGTTGCTGGTGCTGTGTGCTGTCAACGCTAGGTTTACGACGGCGCAACCCACTCAAGGCATCGAGTAGCAGATGGTCGACACCCTAGCTAGGCTTAGGTGGTGATGCATGCCAGCTGAGTGGCCTCATAGGGTAGCTCGGAAGTCAACGGGAGGATGCCGAACACCAGACGGCATGTGAAGGCTGTTGACCATGTGGCTCCGCAAGAGGAAAGGATGAGTCGGGCATTGCCATCGAGGTATAATTGAATTCGCGATCAATCATCTCGAGGATCGTCTGGCGTATGGCATCACGAACAATTGTGAGTGATCATGCCGATTAGGTAGACAAAGCGTGTCTAGCATCGTACGGCCACCCGAAGGCCACCAGTAAGATGTTGAAACACCGAGCAACATGAAAAGAAAAATGAGCCATGTGGTCCTAAGAGAGCTTAACACTGTTAGTTAGACCGGGTCGAATTTGCGACAATACGGAATTTCGTACATCGGCCGGACAGTCTAGCAGCTAGGTGCCTACCTACCTCGAGCGACATTGTGAGCAATCACAGGTGAGGATTCCACTCGTTGGGTACCAATACAGAGACTTAACCTCTTAGCCCCCTCCGGATTGCCCCCTAGGGCTGTGTCGTTGTGGGGAGAGTGAGGCGTGACGAATGATAGCAACGTGGAGTTACCCCATATCGGGCCGCACGCATCATGGCGAGTGGGTGGGCGTGGATCTGATACGACGAACGTCAGTTGGTCGGGGAACGGCGAATAGGCTAAACTTGTTGGCTGAATATGGCCGAGAAGAGGCACGGAATACCTAGATGGCATCGATGGGAGAGCCCACCATACCTCACGTCGATGAACTCCGTTAACCCATACATGCTTCCTACTAACCCGGCTCTCTACAACAAACGCCATCAACCCGCTGCTGTGAGACCCTGCCGTAAACATGCAATCTATCGTACACTTCAACATGACTTACGCTCACGGAACAAAGGAAATCAAGCAGAGTGGCTTGCAGTACATGAACCCTAACCGTTTCAACACCATTCATAAATTCGTAGATACCGTGAGAGCATCAATCGTATCCATTTTGGTCCCAGTAAATCCGGCGTAACCTCGTTCGCACTATCCTTCCCTCCGTGACATTCATAGAAACTCGTCTTCGAGCACCGTTAAAGGTAGATGTAGATATTGGACCTCCGGGGGTAAAGTGTGCCCCATTATATATCAGGCTCGTGTCTGCTTCAGGTTTGAGGCGCTGGTTCACCTCCTTCCTCTCCTCCACCGCCGCCACCGGCAGCAGTCGCAACAACAGCATCCGAAGTATGGGAGACCTTGGAGTTGCCAGACGCCCGTCTTCGACTCCGGTGGCGGTGACGTTTGCGATGGATCCGAATTGACTTCCCATAGAAATAGTAAAAGATGCCAACACAAATAACAAAGGCGCTGACCAATATACCCGCAACAATGCTCGTTGTAGTGTTGGGGTCGAGGGAACGTTTACTTAGTGATGGCGATGAATTTGGAAGGGAAGGCGAGGCGGTGGTGAACAGAAGGACGGAGAGAGTCTTGACGATCCAAGCGAGAAAGACCGTATAGTGCTGAGACTCTCCAGTACGTGATATTAAGCCGATGGGAGTGTGTGTAGCAACATGTGTGACGTTGAACACTTGTTGTTGCTCAATCACGGGCCCATCGCCTCGAGGACCCGGGGCAACACTGCCGCGACTGTGGATGTACATCTAGGGCAAGTGTGTGGCTAGATTTCCTATGTGAAATATTCGTCGGTTGTGATGGCGTATCCTTTGATTGGTGGGAGGGGATATATAAAGAAAATGTCTAGAAATGTGCATGTAGTATATGCATTAATGTCAATGGGTTGAGAAACGACGTTGATAGTAGTAGAGAAGGGGATTCCGGGAGCTAGGAAGGAAACGTCGAGATACAAAAGCCGTCGAGATGTAGGTAGTCAGAGTCGTAGACGTGACGTTGTCTCTTTGGAACTGCATGAGGCAAGGGATTGCGACAGCCCGACCTCAATTGAGTACATATATGTGACCTTTTGGGCGAGGCACTAAAGAAAACGTCGAGAAGCACTCGCCAGTGTGATCTCGAACATCATTTGCTGTTGCCAGTGCCTGGATGCCCCTGGCTGCTTCTCCGCATTGAATGGCCAACGAACAGCTAGCCAAAATGCATATGCGGGTTGGAGGGGCCCTCGAGATAAGGCGCATGCATGTCTTGACAGATCTCCGTAGCTGTCCCCAAGCTAGAGCTGCCCCGGAATCGTGGCGTGAGGTCAAATAAAGCAATCAAAGTGTCTTGCAGTTGACTAGTACTGTCAGAAAACACATCTTCCAAAGTCTGAGCGTTGTCGTGCGTGTAAACAAAAACAAAAGCGCAGGTATCGACAGGATACTCCGTACTGACTCCAAGGCTCAATCGCAATTGTGGTCGGCTGATTTCTGTCTGTGGACAGTACCGTGTATTGCGAGTTGAGTGTGCCATGTAACCCATACAAGTAGTATGCTCCTAGAGCCAAACACATGTTTTTCTTGGTAACAGGCACCTATCGCAAATGCTCCAACCATGAAGCCTCATAGATAGTGCTGGCGCATCACATGTCTACCCGGGGTTCTGGGAAAACCTCCGAGCAGAAACCCAATATCCCTTTTATTGGTCGATGCTGCCATGCTACATCAATTGGCGCTCGGGATCGGTTGTGATGTCCGTATTTGTCATCGAAATAGTTGGATGGCAAAGCGCTGCGGTTAGTGGCCGTTGCGAAGTTGACTTTGTCGACAACGCCCCAGCAGCACCAACCAACCGTGCCTTTCGATATCAATGACCGCGACGCACTATGTTACGGATACACTGCGGTTCGAGCTGTTACGGTTTAGGGATCTGTCGACAGAATGTAAATTCGATTCGTCGTGCCAAAGTAAGACCATGAGAGGGTCGCTCGAGTCGCGTGATGTCTTCTGATAGTGGTACAGACAGGGCCTGGGCTGTTAACACGGTTCAGAATGCAGAGTGTGCCGATCTCCCCGTTACGCCCTGCGAAAGCCCGTCCCGGAATGGCTCTAGATTGTGTCCGCAGCAATGAAAACACTCGAAGATGTCATGGAATAGCTTCACTCGCCTCATCGAGTCTTGTCGCTGACAAATAAGTCGTTCGCTAGAGTCCATGTTTGCTGGATGGCAGCGATGGCATCGATCTGGTCTATTGCTGGCAAGCAAACACGCAAAATAGCCAAAGTGCCTATAGCCAGGGCTCGGTTATGCTTGCGGGATCCTATCGCGGAGCAGGCCGTCTATGTATGGATCATTCTCGAAGAAGCCTTGTCGTGTTGAGAATATGATACGACCCATGGTGTGAAGCTAAACATTTGAGTGTTTTCTCTGCTCCCCTTGCTACCAAATAAGGCATGCTCATGGAACGTGGAAACCTAGCATCGTCTTGTTTGTCCGAAGCCTTACAAGGATGCTTGCAGACGTTGAGAGCTGACATATAGTTGGAAGCTGTTGGGATAGCAGACTCTAACCGAACGTCTATCAGCAGCTTGCTAGACGGCAGCAGATGTGTAGAAATCCCGCTTTGGGAACAACCTCAGACTATAGGATGGCAGCGATGCTGAGAATTGCGCAATGACTTCTTTTGTTGATCGGCGATGTCCCATAGCGACTCCAGAGACTGGGCCATCGAATCGACTTATTCCTTTCTCCCCTCCTATCGGGTGAACCGAAATCATGATCTTCGTTTCTGACCGTCCGAAGGCGGAAGCGTTCTTGTGGCTTCGAAAAACGTTCAAGTGATATGTTGCAATGAAGACGGCATCATGTACCTGAGAAACGATGGGAATAGTACGCTGTGCAGACTCTTGTCTTTCAAGGCGTCCCTTTCTGGCGACTTCACTGGGAAGATATCCCTCACTTCTCACATTATAGTATGCGGTACAGCCAGTCGCGCGCTGCAGAGGTGCAGACCGAGAGCAGGAGTATATCAATCCGAGGTCCTCGTGTAGCAGATATTCGTATTCCATACAATGCTGCACTGTGGATTGCTATTGGGCATTATGGTACACGCCCTGCCGCTGGTCAACATCTCGATGCTGCCCTCATAGATAACGCGCCGCTTTCCATGTTGATGGATGGTGACATTCAGTGTTGTATGAGTGATGGAGAGAGGGATCAACTAACCTGCTCTCCATCCTTACGTCGAGCATCTATTCCGTACCCGTACTCCATAACGGGAAACGGCACGGTCTTACTTGCATCTGCCCTGATCATATATGCATGCCCGTTGATGCCCGGAGGCAGCATTCCGTAGAAGTGGATGATTGGATCATGTTGGGGTCAAACGACGCTTCTACGGTGTCGACACGGCTCAGCGTCTTTGTAGGTGCGGCTATTCTCCCAATCCCAGAGCCATGTTCCACGGTTCTGATGGAAGGGGCAGAAAAACGCTTCGAAAGATTGGCCAAACATGGCACAGGATCAATGCAGCATCATGGAGGTTACATGAGTTCCTGGATGAAGTTTTACGACTGGAAAATTGCCAAGACATATACATACCTAACGGAGTCAAGCGACCCCGATAGACTTCAATATAGGTAAGATTACCTATCTCACACTCGCATATTACCCCGCTAATTCGGAATACCCTCTGTGTCAGTGCTAGCGCTGCCCAATCTCCTAGAGGTCATCGATCAATCGGCACTCTTTCGAACGCGCATCATCGAACTCTCATCTTTTTGGTCCAAGTGCTTGCGGAGTAACATGTTTCCTACCACAAAGGCTTTTTGACATGAATACCTCATAAACACATGCAGAAGATCTGAGATAGAACTGAGACCGATGGAGAAACATTCACCGGCCGCCGAGACTTCGGCACCTTTGCTTACAGGAAGACGCCGATGGTGGCAGAAGCTCGCCGGCGCTGCACTGGTGCTGATGATAATTATCGGCCTGTATCATGACATCCCAAGACTGTCATACGACCGCGTACTCGCAAACCCTACTTACCACAGATGCCTGATCGGTGGCCGCACGAGACCGTCTCTCTATGGACAATTTCCTGTGCCTGATGACCCGTTCAAATTTATTCCCTGCACGAACAGGACATGGCCACCCGCGCTTGACGACCCCAATCCTGAACGGTCTTGGGGCCTTCTATTTGATCCTGATCCTGAGAACTGGAGCTGGGGTCCCGAAGTGCCTTCGCATAGTGATGTGAATGCTAGTGACAGATACTTGGGACGTGGCATTTACATGTGCGGGTATCTCGAGGTCCCGCTGGATTACACAAACCTGTCAGACCCTCGCATTGCGCGGCTCGCAGTCACCAAATACAAAGTCTCTGGTCTCGCTCGCGAAGATACGCACATTGCTGGCCATGTAAAACCTCGTCGACGCAAGAGCAACAGAACTATTGTAATTGAGCCCGGCGGTCCCGGCGGAAGTGGCACGTTATACGCGTGGCGTGCTGCCAGAGATATCACGAGACGCTTGAGCGATGGACAGTTTGATGTTCTGGGCTGGGACCCTCGTGGCGTCAATGCATCGTTGCCTGCCGTTGCCTGCTATCCAGACAATGCATATCGAGATCGATGGTCGTTGCTCACTAAACAGTATCGCGAGGTAGCCACCTCGTCCGAGATGCAACTGGAGATTGCAGATGCTATGAACGACGCAATATTCCGAGCTTGTTGGGAGCGACATGGCGATCTCGGGAGATTTCTGGGCACCGCCTTTGTCGCGCGTGATCTTGAGGAGATTCGAAAAGCGCTCGGAGAAGACGAACTGACTGGTTATCTGGTTAGTTACGGCACTGGCATCGGTCAAACATACGCCAATATGTTTCCGAACAGCGTCGGCCGCATGATATTGGACGGTACAGAGTACGTTAGGGATCACCGCTTACTCGGGGGCTTTGGCTGGACAGCCCTTGATAACGTCACGGATGCCTGGCACGATGGATTCCTCGGCGAGTGCATCAACGCCGGTCCAGACTATTGTGCACTGGCTCGGCCGATAGGCCATGACGCTGTGACCCTGGATTTGCTTGAAAACCGAATGGGTGCTCTGATCAACTCACTTATCCAGCGACCAATTCCCGGTTACCTGACGTCGAGCGGACCATCGCTCGTAACCTACTCATCCCTTGTCGCAGCACTTTACTCTGCGCTTTACAACGCTCGAACGTGGCCAGTGACGGCACAGATGCTATTTGAACTCGAAAGTGGAGATGCCACACTCGCCATCAAAATGCTCGATAAAGCTGAGTGGAAGTACAACCCCACGTCAACACATACTCCCTTTATCAAGGCGTCTTCTGACAACCTGGCTTCCCTCGTGATATGCAATGATGGTTATGATGCTCCCCAGCCGCCCACGGGTCTCTTATGGTGGAGTTCGCTTTGGGCCAACATGACTACCCAATCCTGGATCGCAGGCAACTCCCGCTTTTTCAACGTTCTTCCATGCCGGCACTTTACAACCTACTGGCCTGAGCCTGCCGAAGCATACCGAGGAGACCTGAACCATACTCTAAGATATCCGATTCTCCTGATCGCGGAAACATATGACCCAGCTACGCCTCTCCGAAATGGGAGGAGGCTTCTTACAGAGATGGGATCCAACGCCCGACTAATCGTGCATCATGGGTACGGACACTCGTCGAGAGACAAGTCCTCCTGCACGGATAAGATAGCCAGGTCCTACATACTCGAGGGAAAACTACCTGAAGAACAGGAGACGGCTTGCTATGCCGATGGAAAACCGTACCGCTATGACGTCAACGCCACTGGCGTGAATCCCGAGTCGCTCGACCCCCTGGCTTTATGGAGCGAGCACGTCGAAGAGATGGCGTATCTAATGCCAAGACTTCTCGGCTGAGCCATTTCAGAAATTAGGAGCATGCAAAGTCCAGTTCTCACAGCCAGCCATTCTTGAGATTCGTCTGCCTACAAGTACAAGAAATCCGAGAGGAATTGATTGACGGCATAAGTTGTGCTAACCGGCCTAAAGCACAAATCACAAGATCAGCATCGCATGAATTACGCGCATTGATTTTCCCCGCTACTCCAGGACTCCGTGCGGAGTAACGACTCCTCGTGCGGGGACACGGCTTTGGAGTCCCGGTCTTCGTTCCTCGTCGCAACGTGGAATTACTCAACGTGGAGTCCCTCGGGGTATTACTCGACCTCTTCGATGCTCTGAAGCGACTCCAAACTACCAGGCTGGGCCGGGTGCGAGATCGCACATGTACGAGTAATCCCTGTGGCGAGTGTCGATGCAAGGGGCATCCATGGAACTTGGGGTAAGTCTATCCCACCTTTGTCTACTCACTTCCAACCTTTCAGATGGAAGCACGGGTGGCCTGAAATGATGCCTTACGAGTATGTATCTTACCTTCACGGAGATACGCCCATGATATCGCGTAAAGTCCAGTTTTCATCGTGCTCGTTGTATTCTGTACATACGTTATCTTGTTACTGCCACACTGTTCCTGGTCGCATCCACATTCCATGTTGAAGATACATCATGACAGTCTCAAGACAGCTTCCTTATCTACCATCCATCATACAGCATAAAGAGTCTCATCTTCCCATTTCTTATGGATTGGCCTTTGCTTGTGCTTCAATTCGAATCATGTACATGCGTCTCTCCCCCTCTTCGTTCTCTTCCGGTGCGTCTGGTTAGACCATCGAAGGACTGCCTTGTATCAAGTCTCATGCTCGAGGACAAAAACTTGACCCATATCAAATCAATTAGTGCGTATTATGATGGTTGAATGCTAACCCCTCTTCCTTGCGACTAGCGGGAAACGATGTGCCGGGTATTGGGATGAACTTGATGACAGAATCGGCATCTAATAACACTTCGGCAACATCATGCGTGGGCAGAAACCAGCGCTAGTCATCTGCATGGCCACAGGTACAGACGTGCTTCTTTCGGTTCTTCTCTGGTGTGCGCGGTGCTGGCTTCTGGCTTCTGTGGCTATTCGGATTCTTCTGGAACTTCTGGCGGTTCTCCGTCTTCCGGCCATTCTGGGGTTCCTGGGGTTTCTGTCCTTCGTGACTCTTTCGTGGCTCATTCTTCGACATGGCGGTCTTCTTCTTCGCCTCTAAATTTGTGGTCTTGTATAACTCAGCGAAGGTTGCTTTAACGTACTGGTCTACCTTGGGAGGTTTCGGCTGAGTATACTCGATTCGCTCAGGGCCAGGTGCCATCGTGCCTGGTGGAAGGTTACCCCTTGTGAGGACAGACTGGACGCCTGGTGATCCCCATGGTTCCAACTCCTCGTGTTCACCGCCGACCTTATTGGTCCTCTTGACCTTGTCTATCTGCTCGCCCGTCGCGAATATGATGGCCCAGAGAAGCTGCATGGTGAACGAGGACTTGTTTCCGCAATTTTGCGAGACATCGTAGCCGGCCACCTCATGCGGCACACCGAAGGTTCTGATGGCGTCGGCGAACGAGATACCGCGAGGAAAGGCCTTCATCACGCGTTCATGTTGGGAAATATCCCAGTGTTCAGCGTATTCAACATTCTTGAACCATGTTGTCTTGCCGACCGCATCGGGTACGTCCAATCCCCAGGTGAGCAGGATCACGGGTCTTCGGATACCCTGTTTGATCGCTGCGGCGTCCAAGCCTTTCTTAGCGGCGTTCGAGAATGCCAACTCCAAGGTCTTGTCTATATCGCGTCGCATAATGACCTTGGACTTCTTGTAACAGAAGTCGTACGGCTTTTCGGTGTGGCGAGGATTGGCGCAAGTGCCGTTGTGATGGTTGGCGGTGTCGGCGACAACGAAATGACAAGTGTCGTAAAGGCGAACCAAGTTCATGCCTCGATCGCCGAGCGGCATGCAGCCCTCAGTCTTGCACTTCTTGTTCGTGCCATACTTTCCGCCAAACCACCGGTCGCGGGTATCGAGAATGGTGCAACCGACTTCTGTTACGATGCGCGAGTCGTAGCATGCGTGCCCGGTGCACACAACGAGGAAGACGATCGACTCGTGCTTCGCAATCTCCTTTCCGGTGGCTGATTTGCCGCCTGGCCAGTGTTGTTGACAATGGATAGACGGGCGCATCTCCAGAAATGGGGCAACATCTGGTATGAAGTAGTTCTCTTGGTCGCCGCCTTCGAGAAAGGAACCGTGTCCAAGGAGGATGGCCGCCCAAGGCCGCGGGGCGGTGCAGACCTTGGAATAGGTCGGCATTGTGGCGACGTGGTAGATGTGCTATCGCGGGATGTGTGATCAGGCAACAGGCGGCTGTGGGATTGTAACACTGTTTAGAGAAAAGGATCAAGTCTCCGGCGAAGGAACTTGAAGTGTTGGTCAGAAGGCAGCGTACAGTGATTTATACACAGGAAGCATTGGCGGGGAGGAAACAACTGCTCCGGGGCACAGGTGAGAGGTGGGATAAACGCAACAGTGCAACTACAGTGGGTCAGCCAGCAGTATAGTATGGGCGTTGTTTACTGATTGCGAGTGCCAGACGCGTCGTGGCAAACACTCGGACGGAGGTTGAAGTGGAAAGAGCGCGTTGGTTTGTTCCTGGCCGCACCTCCCGTCACCTACCTCAGACGCTGTTGTGTCAATGCGCCCTCTCCTACAGATGCTACAAGCAGGCCGTACATGTGCTGTTTCCATCAGCCAATCAGTGGGACAACATGAAAACCCTGGATGGTCATGAGAACATTCAGCACTGAAGAAGGTCCTGATTTCGAGAATTAAGGCACCGATGGTTGTGCGATGCAAGCTACATGTAGTCGTCTTGAAACCGGAAGAAGAATGTTGGTGCGCGAGCTTGCGAACATTCCAGCAAACTCCTCTTAACCATCTACTCTACTTGCTTCGTGCCTTTTATCATTTGATAACTCGTCACATTTCCAACATTATTATCACTGCTGGTGAGTCTTCGGTACCGTTTTTATCTTCATTTTCAATACAGATCAACTCACCTCCTTTTCAACTAGTCGCATGTCGTGCTGCGGACACTGCACAGAATTACAATCTTGACAAAGCTGACCTGACGACAGTGTCTACAGTGTAACTACTGTTAACGGGTCTTTCTTCCATTATCAACATACTGCGAGGTGTGTTAACGAAACACAGTCTTTCATGGCATCTCGAGTATGGCAAGAGCAACTGGGACTTGCACTCGTGGGAATTAGCCAGTCACACGACTCTTCGCTATCTAACTCGTGGCACATACCAGAGAGTATCCAGTTCGCAAGAATACCAGGACAGAAAGAGTCCATCACATAGCAGTTGCAGGACACAACTTCACTAAAGAAGTGCTCGATCTCGCTTCTCTCTTCGTCGTATAACCATTCCCGTCTGAATATACGGGGACCCCGGAAAACATCTGGCAAATCGACGAAACGATGTCAGCTGAATTGATTAAACGAATCACCTAGCACGATATGTGCTCCAACATGACGTTGTTTCAAATAATTAGTCGATAGAACCGGCCGTCGATAGAGGTTAGACACATGAGTTCTGCCTCAGGCTAATATAGTGAGGTGAGGAGTCCGGTTGAAGTCCAAGATCGTCGGATCCGGATATCGATGCCCTGGGGTAATCCCGCAACTCCACATCGATTGCCGAACGATCCCACCGTTACCTACCTACCTGCATGGAGATCTTCCCTTTACCCCACGCGGAGTATTGTGGTCTTAGTGAATTTAGTGCCGGCCGTCGCGAAGTGAAGACCACGGTCACTTTACTGTAATCCGTACCCTTACCGCATAGCGTATTATCGCGACTCTACTCGGACTTCGCATACCCCGCACATGTCATGGCCGTCATGTGTGGTATAAGAAGGCGGACGGGCCTTTCTGCAGGGGCTGAAGCATGATGGTGTCGAGTCGTGTATCCATCATTGCCCAAGTCGGCGCGATCAGAGTCATGTTGTGGTCGGCGGGTTTGGCCCTGAGTGCCCTTTCGGGCACATGTCTCGCAGCCGAGGTCAGTCGAGCTAACGGGCAAGAAGCAGCTTTATATGGTCGCGATGATGCGCGTCATGTTGACAAGAGTGCGTTTATTGAGAGTATTGTCTCGCAGATGACTGTTGAGGATTTAGGTATGCGGAGCTTTTACTATACTGCAGTCATGTTGGGTTACTAATGATTGTCCCTTAGTTTTGCAGCTTCATCTCATGTTTGGCGATGATATTGTCGGCAAGGAATCTCAGAATGAGCTCTATGGTAGGTTTCATCCAAGCGGGAGTTATGGAAATCTGCTCATGGAACAATAGATTACACTATGCGTCTTAGCCCAGACTCGCCCATCGGAGTAATGCACGACTGGTATGAACCCGTCTCCGTCTTCATCTTGTCACCATCTCGAATAACACAGCATAGGTACCCTCTCAACACATCCCACTACAACTCAGTCCAAAAGTTGAACCTCGAAAAGGCCAAGCTAAAGGTCCCCTTGATGCACCTGGGAGAATGCCTGCACGGCGTCGGCTCCTTCAAGCAGTCGATATTCCCGCAGAGCTTGGGTCTGTCGGCGAGTTGGGACACGGACATGGTACAAAGGGTTGGTCGCGCCATTGGTACGGAGGCGCGGTCGATTGGTATCCATGCCTGTTTGTCTCCTGTGCTTGATCTTGGGCAGGATCCTCGATGGGGACGCATGCAAGGTATGACGGTCTTGGATGAGAAGAATCGAATCTTTTTGTTGGCTAATATGATTTTGACAGAGGCTTGGGGAGAAGATAAGGTCCTCACATCTCACATGGGTGTGGCGTATTCGTCTGGTCTTTCGAAGAATGGCTCGTGGAGTGACCCTGACGCTGTCGCGCCTGTCTTGAAGGTAAGAAGATTGTCTTGCGGTCGATTCGAAGTTGGAGGAACTAACTCAGAGTCGATAGCATTTCGCAGCACACGGCTCCCCACAAGAAGGCCACAACGCTGCCCCTTTTATGGGCCATGGTAATCGTCAGGTGCTCCAGGATCTCCTCACGCCTTTCAAGGCAGCTATTCAGCTTGGCGGAGCTAGAGGTGTCTTGATGTGAGATTCGGACCAATTCTTATATGTAGACATATACTGACTCTTATCAGGGCTTACAATGAATTCGATGATGTACCGGCTTCTGTCAACCCCCTTTTCTACAACGCGCTTAAGGACTGGGGCTTTGACGGGTTTGTCATTGCTGATGATGCTGGTAAGTATAATCCGATCATTATCATTGATATTTGGGACTGATCAAAGCCAGGCATGTCGGAGTTGTTCACCGAGCACCGAGTAGCAGATTCGCCGGCCGAAGCAATCAGACAGTGGTTCACAGCCGGTGGCATGATCCAATTCTACGATTTCCCATTAGAGACCTATCTCAACGTAAGATTCACAGTTTAGAATCTCGAAATCCTACTAACAAAACGTCTAGGCAACCAAAGACATGGTGGCCAACAAGACCCTCGATATTTCCATCCTGCGTTCTCACGTCACCCAGATCCTCGGCGTGAAATGGGATCTCGGACTCTTCGAGCAACCCTACATTCCAGAGAACATTAAACCGGTTGAGATCGTAGAAAGCCATCAGGACCTTGCTCTCGAGGCCGCACAACGGAGCATCGTCCTCTTAGAGAACAGGAACAAGACCCTCCCCCTATCCCAGAAGAAAGGCGATCTCAAGCGCATTGCCCTCATCGGTCCGTACGGAGATATCCTCAACTACGGAGATTACTCCGGCACATGGGGCCAGTATCCCGCCCTCAGCTCCGCAAAAACGATCCGTGAGGGTCTCCTCTCATATGCAAAGAAAGGCGGTTTTGAGGTTGTTTCCGCATGGGGCACGAATGACTGGGAATACAACGGTCAATATGTCATCCCGCCATATTTGCTGTCGACGCCAGAAGGCCAGACAGGGGGTCTTGCCGCTACGTACTTCGCCGACACGAACTTCACGACCCCCATGGTTCACAAAGTCGAAACGCCCGCCCTCGACTGGGGCATCTATCCCCCCGACGGCCTCCCCTCGAACAACTTCAGCGCCATCTGGGAAGGCACCCTGCACTCCCCCGTCGACGTCGACGTAGCCGGCTGGCTCGGCGTCGCCATCAGCCCCAACACAACCGTAACCCTCTTCATCGACGACATCTGCATCCTCTCACAAGGCGTCACGGGCCTATCAGACACAAGCACAATAACCGGCAACATCCCCTCCTTCGACTTCATATCAGCAAACAGCACCCTCCCACCCCCCGGCTCCATCCCCTTCACCTTCATCCCAAAAAAGTCCTACAAAATCCGCATCGAATACCAAGCCTTCACCCTCTCCAAAAAAACCGCAAACATAAACTCCCTCAACGCACAACTCCTCCTCTTCTGGAACCTCGTCGATCGTAACCCGCACAAAGCAACAAACCAAGCCCTCGCCCTCGCATCCTCCGCAGACGTAATCGTCCTCGCCGTCGGCGCAGCCTGGAACAGCGACGCCGAAAGCGGCGACCGCGCAACCCTCTCCCTGCCCCCGTCCCAAACGGCCCTCGCAAGGCGCCTCTACGCACTCAACAAACCCGTCGTCCTCGTCTTAGAAGGGGGTCGACCCTTCGCCATCGACGAATTCTACGAATCCAGCGCGGCTGTTCTGAGTGCGTTTTTCCCGGGCCAGGCAGGCGGACAGGCGATTGCGGACGTGTTATTCGGGACCGTGAATCCGGGGGGTAGAATGCCTGTTTCCGTCCCGAGACATGTAGGCCAGGTGCCGATATACTATAATTACAAACCGTCTACCAGGAGGGTGGCGTATTTAGATATCGACAGCACGCCTGCGTATTCGTTTGGGTACGGGCTTTCGTATACGGATTTTGAGGTTTTTGGGTTTGGGGTTGATGGGGATGGGGAGTTCAGGGCGGGGGAAACGATTACGTTTTTCGCGTGCGTGAGGAATGTGGGTGGTTTCAGGGGCAGTTATGTCGCGCAGGTGTATTTGCTTTCGCGTGTTTCGGCGATCGTGCAGCCTGTAAGGCAGCTTGTTGCGTTTCGGCGCGTTGATGTGGGTGTTGGGGAGGAAGTCAGGATACTGATGGAGATGGAGGTGGATCGGTATCTGGCCATTTTGAATCGTGCGTATGAGTGGGAGGTTGAGAGGGGGATGTATACGTTTGCGCTGTTGGAGCATGGGGGCGATGAGGATGGGGCGGTGAATGTTACGATGCGGTGTGTGTAGGTAGGTAGATTTGCAGCTATGTAGGTCTCGTACACGGAATGGTTCTCTTCTCTCATATCGTTCTCTTCACTTACAGACTTCTCTTCTCTCATATTGTTCTCTTTACACGACGTGATAGCTCTCTTACACGACGTAGTCCTCTTTACACGAATAGCTCTCTTCTCTCACATAGCTCACTTCTCTCACATACCTCTCTTCTCACATCATTCTCCTCCATACCTCCCTTCACATCACATTACTCCTCATTACATTCAAGAGCAAACTCATCAACCCAATACGCATCAAGCCCCTCCACAAATCCCAAATCAACATTAACAAAGCTCTTCCAGAGATCAAACTCGCGAAACCACGGCTTCGTCTGCACCGCAAACGTAACCGCCATCGCAAGCCGGAACAAATCCTCCTGATCCACCCCCATGACGAGAACAATCTCGCTCCGGTGGTGCACGCGGCCGCCGAATTGCGGCGCCAGCGGCTCAAGCCGCCCGTGGAGGTAGTTATACACACTCCACTCGCTCAGCGGCATGTCCTTGGGCACGAAGTTCCAGCGCCACGAGCGCGCCGCGCTGTCGAGGAAGGCGGTGTTCACGCAGTTGGCGGAGCCGTGCAAGGTCGGGTAGAAGTGGGGCGCGGACCAGAGGCGGAGGAGGGCGAAGCGGGCGTCTTGGTGCTCGGCGGCGAACGCGCGCGCGAGGGCTTTGAGGTCTGGGTAGTCGCGGGGTTCGACGACGTCCGTCAATGTGGTCCGGAAGTCGTGGCCGCCGTAGTAGATGAAGAGGTCGAGTTTGTCGAGACGGTGGGGTTCTGTGTTTGCGATTGCGACGCCGGGGACGCAGGCGCGGGTGTTTTGTATCATTACGGGGGAGATGACGCCGGCGAGGTAGACTGGATATTGAATTAGTAGGGGGTTGAGAAAAGGGGTAGGAAGGAAGAGAACTTACGTTTTGCAATGATGGGTCGGGTGACGATGCTCCAGTCCAGGGGGATGATTCCGGCATGTGTCGTATGTTTTTCTTTCGTCTCTTCCAGGATGTCTTCCCAGTCGCGCCAAAAGCTCTTGGGACGATTCTTGTAGTTGGTGCTTGTCCGGATGTCAGGAATAGTTTTAGAGCGTTCCAGGGGTGAACGCAGAAGAGAGTCCTTGTATTTCTGTCCCTCTTCTGATGCAAAGAAGACATTAGCGGGCTCGCACTGCTCGAGATCTGGGAAGAAGATTGCCATGTGAGCCCAGGAGCGCAGGATATCTTGGGTGATGAACGGATGTGGCCAGGGAGCTGATCTTGACTCAGCATAGTCGGTGGCGTCGGCTTTGACGTCGAGCCAGTCGAGGATGTCCACGGCGAGCCATATCCAGGCATTGCTGCCGTTGTAGTCTTTCATGGCGAGGATGCCATTGACGATTTCACATGTTTCCTTGTACTTCTCAGGGGCACCGGGTTCCAAGTCTCCGGCATGGGATGCCTCGAGGACGGCTGGATGAGTTAGCTACTGATGCGAGGAGAACATTGTATACAAACTTACCGTCAGCACGATCTTTATCCAAAATCATATGGGGGTCCATGTCTTGCAGAGATCTGGCAAACTCAAGGTCACTCAAGCTCTGCCGGAACTTCCCACTTTCACTATCGAGCAGCCCGACTTTCTTAAGCATCAGCTTCGTCTCGATGTCGATTTGTTGCAAATCGACCCTATTCACGACGTCTTCCCACAGAACCGGAAGTCGCCAGTGTTTGGTGACCGTGCCGTCTTTATCTTCAAAGACTTCCACGGTGAATGCCTTGTCCGGATCAATAGCTTTCGACGCAGAGAGAGAAGCTCGAACCGATGGGTCGTCTGCGGAGTCGTCGTAGGACTCGCCTGTCCTGATGGACTCGTCAGTGTCGCTATAGTCGTCGTCATCGTTCGCCTCCGAGTCGGTGGCTTCTGGGCTTTCCACGTCTGGAATGCTGTTCATGGCAATGTTGGCCATGTATTTGGCCATTGTACCTCCGCCCATTCCGAAACGCGTCATCGAGTTGGCCAGTTCCTTGTAGGGAACGACGGAGTTAGGAGAGGTCAATTCATCCGGAAACAAGACGGCGTCCTCGACTTCGTTGGCTTCATTATAGAACATGTGAGGCAATCTCTTCGTGTACGCGGCCCCTTGGACGTACTCTACGTCGCCCTTGCTGAGGTCTGCTGCGATGAAGATGTTTTCCGGATGCTGCACCTCGTCCCAGAGGGATTTTACCTGCTCGCCAGGTTTGATTGAGCGTACTCGGAGAGTCTCGGGCTCTCGTGTGAGACTCCGTAGGAAGCTCTCCTGATGATTATAGACGTCGATGGGTTTCCGGATTCGCCGAGCATTGTAAAGTTCCTGTCTCGCACGTTAATTGATTCATGGAATTCGGTACTTGACCTGATGGGGGTCAGTGACACATGCTTACCTGGGCGACTACATTGTATAGCGCTGCGATGTCCATGGTTAGCACTTGTCTCAGGGGCTATTCGATAAGTGCGGATGGGGGCGAGTACTCACAGAAACCCTCTTGACCAGGGACGAGACTCCAAATCCACACCTCCAGGAAGTCATCAAAGCCCAGGTACCAGTTCCTGTACATGTCGACACCATCAAAGTACTCTGGGCCAACCTCAAGGGCTATTTCCCAGGCATTCTTCGTGGCGCGACCCTTACCCATCTTGTACCGTAACGTCCAGAGAGCATCCTTGTCTTTTGGTGCCGTGATGACCTTGTCAGTCCGACCATCGAGCACAGCCATGAGAATTTCGCCCGTTCGCATACTGCAGTACTGCAGGAATCGGCGGGTTACGGGGTCTTTTCTCTTCATGTGGCCCACTATGAGGTTTCTCGCTTCCACGAAGTGATGGTGTCGCCTCTGACGGCTTCGACCACCTCCGACTTGGTAGTGATGGCTGCTACTCTTTGCATCGAGATCGGTGAAAAAAGGGAAGAAGCCCTAGATGTTGTTAGACATGTCCATCTTCCCCTATAAGGGGATCTGGTGATCATGATTGGGGATGTGATGGACTTACTAGGTCATGTAGTTGTTTCGTCATCTGATTCGCACCCCACGACAGCCAATTCGAAGCTGGGAAGTATTGCCAAGATGCGAGTGAGTTCAGCTGAAAGAATTCATCCCAGTTTCGACATAGCTGGACCGCATGTTTGAGGTCACAGTCCTTGGCCAGCACTGAAAAGTGAAGCCATCCATCGCGGGTCATGGACGACTCGCTAGAGTAGTTCCAGATACTCTTGCCGCAGATGCGAACCTTCATCCGCTTGGAGTCCTCCGATTCAGGCCTTCCACGGACCATCTTCGGTTCCGACTTGCCCTTATCCCTCGCCTGTTGGGCTATCATGCTGAAGACGAATAAGTCCGGGTCTTCGAGATGTCCATAGTTCTGTCTCTGCAAGATGATGTCCTCCATTGTGGTTTCTGGGAAAAAATCATCCTCTTCTTCCTCTACCTCGGGCTCGTCTGCGCGCGTAAGATCGGCACAGGCGTCTCGGATGTCTTGAAGACAGGGCTTCTCAACTTTGAGGCAGATGTCGCGCAGATCGGTTCCGGTAATATCGGAATCGCTCAGGAATTCATTGACATTGGCAGCTCGGAGTGCAGCCGGAAGCAGGGACGCATGTCTTAGCAGAAGACGACAGAACAATAGGAGCTTGATCTCCTTTATGTCTTCTATGAGGGTGTCAATCTCATCATCAGGAAGCGGCGCAGTCTTCTCGTGCGATCCATGAGGCATTTCCAGGGAAGGAAGCATGTAAGGCCCCTGAATGTTGTTATAGTTCTTCGTTACCCCTTCTTTCAGACGTTTTCGCATCTCTTGTTCCGTCTCGATATTATCGGGATCTGGCTCGACGTCGTCGTCGGCTTCTTTCACGCGAGATTTGAAGTTATCTAGGACATCCAGAATATTGCCCTGGCCCGTTCTGAGAGCCTTCAACGCAGCGTAAGCAGCTGTCGAGACCGACTTGGTAAGGGCACGCGAGTTCGTTGAAGTCTTGGCCTTGGGCTTTTTCTTCGGCTTTTTCTTCTGGCCGGCGTCGGATTTGACAAGATCCTTGACCTGAGTAGCCGATGGCTGAGTGTGGCCGTTCTCATCCTCGTCACTGAGTACCTCCAGCCATAGAAAGTGCTTGATGAGGTCGATGTATCGGCCCCGTTCATCTTCAACGAAATCCTCAATAGGGTCCCACATCTCAGCTTCTGCGTCGTTCTCAGCGGCAGCATTCATTCTCTCCAGATAGGCTGCCTCGAGGAAGGCATCCTGTCTGCGCGACTCTTCCTTCTTTCGTTGGTCACGAAGACGAGCTTCCATTTTCTTCCAGTGCCGCTTGAACATGGCAGCTTCGAGTTTGATCTTCTTGGCCTCCTTCTCGCGCGAATCCTCTTCTTCCTTCTGGACCTTTCGTACCCAACGGAACCACTTCTCCTTCTCGTAGAGTACCTGGGCCGTTCGCTTCTCAAGTCTCTCAAGGGCGCGAAGAACGATGTAACGGCGACTGGATAGAGAATCAAGGTAGGCTTGATGACCGTAGTCCATCTTGCGTGGGTAGAAGTGCTTGTGATGAAGCTTTCTGGCGTCAATTACTTTTCCCAGTAGCACATACTCGGTAAAGAGATGTCCATGGACTTGTCCGAGGACATTCTCATTATCGAGACTCTCAAAGGTGTCATTGGCGAGGGGTGTAGCATTCGACTTGAGATACTCAGGGGCCTGCTCGGCCAAGCTGTCGAGTCTGGCATTTCTCTTCTTGTAGCCGGCATAGAGACCATGACATTGTCTGCCGTGGAAGCGGCAGAACAACTCGTCCCAGACGACGGCAGGCTCGGTACACGGCTTGCCATCGGACAGGTTCAAGGCCTAGTGTGTTGAATCAGTTTCATTGAACCATGAAGAAAGAGATCCCGGCAATAAGACGCACCTGGCAGATCGGCTCGGAGGAAGCCATCGTGATCGAATCCCTGTGTGCTAGTCTGGGTTGGGATCGAACGAGCCCTTGGGGGAGTAGGGATTACTTGTCGAGTGATGGATGACGAAGGAAGACTGCTTGCAAGTATTCATTCTTACTCCAGATCGAGGTAAATGTCCGGCAAGGGAGGGTGGAGTGTGGAGAGAGATAGAGGCACACGGTGAACGACTGAAGACTGACGGCACTATGAAGGGTGTCCGAGCGAGGAAGTGACCTAACGGAGTCCCTAACAGAGCACGAAATCCCTAACGGAATAACTAACGGAACCTTCAATATTACCTGACGGAGCACCTTCCACGAGGCAAGCACCATCGCGGTTTCCACGGTCCACCGTCCACGCGTGTAAGCTCCCCTCGGCGTCCAATCGGGCCAATCCACGATACGTACATAATTATGTCATTCCACACGCGATCCTATATTTCCGTCAGCTTCTATGGATCCTTCTAAACGCGCTTGCACCGAGAAGTATCGATATAGACCATATAAGTGGCAGCGTAGGTCTTACGTATTCCCAGGACTTGGCGCGATCCGTCACTAGCATTCACCCACGCGTAGTCTACGATACCTACGCGTAGTCTTTAACAACACTATGTTGACGCTATCCTGGTAGCTGTAGACTATTCTTGCTGTTTCTGTTTGGAGATTGGTCGGAGCAAGGAAACGCGTGCGCGGAAACCAGCCGACGATGTTACGTGGACGCGTCCAGACTCGGTGATATCACATGGCATTCTCAGTTCCTTCGTTGCCAGCCAGAGACCATCAGACGAGAGAGATGGTCGAGTTGCGGCTTGTCATCGACTTGTCTTCCTCAGAGAAACACAAACAGGAAGTTCAACAGTCAAGGCTCCGTTTGACGAACAACTCGACAGGTCTCGGCTTCTAAGGCCGTTTGCACTTTCGGACATGTCAAGCCAGTTCGGTCCAAGGGCGATCTCACGACATGCATGATCCCTGAACGACGGCATACAGTCCCTTCCTTCTTCTTGCAAGGGTCTTCGTTCTAGAACATCGTCAATTCTCTACATTTATGACGACTGTACGGAATAATCTCGAAGCGATGAGCCTGGTCATGATCTATTTATACCTATTCAGCTCCCCGTTTTCACGCAGCGGAATAGGAGCATCGAATGCAACGCTCGGTGCCATTTAAACGTCCGATACAGCCAGATTCACAAAATTCGACCAGTTCCAGTATAACCGAACAGATTACAGATTTGGCACGTTTTTCTCTGCTTGGTGTCCCTTTCTGTTTTCCGCACCCTTTCCGGGGATTATGGCTGCCAATGTTGCTCAGAACAGGGGATCGTACATCCCGGCAGTCATGAGACGGCCCAGAGGTTACGAAAAGTGCCTGATTCGACTCCTAACTCTCGTATGGGGTTTAGGACCATGAGATTGTTGTGATAAGAGAACAAGTTTATCACATTCAGGACGTCCTTTGAGGTCCTTCTCGAAACGAGACGAATACTGGATTTGTCATATCGATCGGTGCCATGCCCCCGCCATCCACGAACCTGGTATTATTGGGGGCTGGCGTGCTGTTGAATGAGACTTGACTCACTAGACTCTCGTCTTGAAGTGAGGCTGCGTTGAGCCGCGTTACGCCGAGTGATGTAGGTCAGTCGAATCATGCAAAAGTCAGACGTTGGGGGTTGACTTGAGAGCTCTGCTAACCACGTGCGAAAAGGGGCAGTCGAAACTCGGATGGCTCGATCTTGTCTTATACCGGTTGGTGCCGTTGCTATCGAATATCGAGGTCCCTCGCTTTGCTTGACCCTCTCTGTAAACACTCGAGAGAAGATCTTCGTTTGCCTTGACGATAGGAGGTGGGGAATTGCGGTCATATTTGTCACATGTATGGCGTGGTTGTGGATACATGCCATACGTCCAAACTGGCGAAGAATGTCGTGAGAATGATCGGAAGATCTTCATTTATGGCAGTTTATCATCACTCTGGAGTGGGCACGAAAGGATGAGAATCATCAGACCACAGACTTTCGATTTTCTTTCTTTCATTATTGGACTATCAGAAAACCCTCGAAAGAACACCGCTAATTGCCTTGCGACACTATCTGTAAACATCACTTAACTATGGTACTCGACTCTTGGACGCTGCGAGGCCGAGACGAAGAACGCCATCCTCGTCTGTCCCCGGGTATCACCACATCCCGAACCCAGTTCTAACACTCATAAACCACAACCTCTAAAGCACATGAACCACGCCTTCCCATAACCATACTCTAACTCACGCTGGTATTACCACAACCTTCGAATGCCCCCACGAGTAAAAATACAACCGCTTGAATGAAAGGAACCCCTATTCCGTCCGACCCTCAAACCGCCTCAATGACAGGCGCCACAACATGCGGCGCAGGCTGCCGCAAGGGCCGCCCATCCTCATCGAAAAGCTTATACAAGCCCGGCGAAACAACAAGTGAATTCTTGCCCGCGCCATCGTACGTGAAGCGGTACTCGGCCGGGTGGGAGAGCAGCAGGTAGCCGTAGACGGCGGCATCGGCGATGATCTCGCGCAGATCGTTCTCCTGCTCGTAGCGCTCCTCGCGCTCCATCGAGACGAAGGGTCGAAGGAACCCGGACAGGAGTTGCGCGAGCTTCTCTGCTTCGCGCGTGCTCACGTCCTCGCTGGGCGCGAGGGGTGTGCGTTGGCTGGGGTTTGGGTGCAAGAGGAAGGCGGACAGTTGGCGCCAACGGGCCATGGCGAGTTCGCGGGCTACTTAAGTCAGTTACATGTCCCGGAAAAAACCATAGGGATCCCCTTACCTTCGGTATTTCCGCCTTCCCAACTGCTTTGCGCATTCGCCGTAAAACCAGTGATCGCGGGGGGTAGCAGAGACATGCTAGTACTACCGCCAATAACAAGACTCTCGAAAATCGTTCTCGAAATCACATACGAGAGCGCCTTTTTCCGCGTCGTTGGCTCCAGCGCAAGCGTGACGATTCTCGTGAGATTGGCCAGCGTGTTTCCCCTCTCGATGCCCAGATCACGCAGCGGCAAGAACAGCGCCTCGGCTTCGACGTTCACGGGCTCCTGGTGGTAATGCATTTGGACATGCTTCTGGATGAGATTCCGCAGCTTGAAGAGGTCCTTCGCGACCGCGGAACTGGGCGGGGCTGCGAGACGGAATGGATCTACTGGTCCTGCTTCCGTGGTCGTGGTGGCGGACTCGGTGGCGACGATGGGGACCATGGATTCCTTTTCGCGATCGGAGTACTTTGCGTATCCTGGCAGCGTTCTTGATTTCTGGCTGCGCTTGGCGAGGATCGTGCCGATGATGAGGCCGATGATGGCTCCGACTAGGGCCGTGCCGATCGCTACGCCGGCTACGGCGCCGTTGTTCAAGCCCTGTGAGTGTTTCACTGGCGATAATCCCGCCGTCGATAATGCTGGCGTTGATGTATTAGTAGTCGCCGTCGTCGATGCCAGTACAAGTTGGGAGGACACAGGTCTTGTGGCCGGCTGCGTCGTGCTCGTCACGGGTTTCTGCGTGGCCAGTATTGACGTTATCTGCGCTGGATCGAGGGACCAGTGTTCCTGACCGACCAGACTCTCTGCGCCATTCGGGCCGGCCTGATACAGGTCGACGGCTGCGTAGGTCGTGGTGGCGTCTATGGAGACGTAGACCGTCGAGACGGAGTTGAAGGCTTTGGGGTCCGCCATTCTCTCTCTTTGAACTTCTTGGCGATGATTACGATGGTAGGGTATCGAATCACGAACTTGGGCGAGTAGATGAAGAGGGAAAGAATTCTGACGATGGGATTTTCTCTCAATAGGTAGAACAATAATCGTCTACCTTGTGGGTCTGTATTATGGCCCTTGCGTGGAGATATGGATATGCGAGGCGAGGCGAGGCGAGGCGAGGCGGCGCGAAAAATCCTCAATTGAAACACGATGTTTTTCTGTTTACCCAGAGATTACCCTACAGGAATCCACACACGTATTTGCGGTTTGTTCAAACTTGCGCAGAGAATTTTATGCTAATGTTTTTCTTTACCCAGGTTTCAGAGATGATACGGTCGGGTTTGAGAAGGAATCCGTTCGCTCCATGACGCCCGTTCAGGAGGAGATCCGGTGCTAGGTAGGAGAGTCAGTCAGGTTTGCCGTGTTTGCTGTTTCGTGATACGGCCTGTGCACCCATGGTCTCATACGATGACACGGTTTGTATCATGATTCAGACATTCTTTTTTTCATATTTATCTCTCGGTTCATACATTATCGTTCATGGCATCTCAACGCATCACCCCTATCGCGAACCTTCACTTCTTCACCTACACAGTCGTTCAGACTCGAAACCAGCACAGACCCTCGATAGTTCCGACAGCACGGCTTATTATGTATGTATGTAGTTGGTCTGCTTCGCCTCTCCTCCGTATCCACACACAGCCCACTGATAATCCACGCAGTCAGAAACCGGACTCGTACCGGACTAAGTGAGAGAGGATGACAGTCAGCCCTACTACTTGGCAGGTAAAAGATCAGTAAATGGCCCAATAACGCGTCGCCCAGCATCATCGGTAACCTATACGGTCATATACCTACTCGTAAGCGGGCAAGCGGGTGTCCCGATCGTACGTAAGTTAACAAGTCTCAACAGTGAAAGAAAGAAGACCTCGCCTTTTATATTCGTAGGTACGAAGTGAAGAAGAAAGAATAAGAAGGTGGAACCAGGCTCGAAGGAGTCTAGGTCCGGGTGATCGTCGTTGCTTTAATCCTGGTTTTGGTTTGGGTCGGACGGGGACGATCACTTTACTAGGAAGAGAAGAGAGAAGATACAGAGAGAGAAGCACAGCGGCAGTGCAGATGTTCATGTCAAGTATTACGTACATTGGCATAACCAACTTTTCTGTCTACTCTGCATTTACCTAGGTACGTAGTAGGGTAAGGTAGGTGAGATTGATTACGGCTCATCATTCTTAACGAGTCCTAGTTTGCTACGTGTCATGGACGGATATGTGGATGGATGAACGAGGGGTTGACATGGGACAATTGCGTGACGAGATGGGCATATTTCTTCCGTACGTGTGGCATGCTCGTGCGACTTCTTGGTTCTTTTGTGCATCCACACAGTCGACGCCAGCTTCATCATCATGGGAAGGGTTTCGCTTGATTTTCGTGGAAGGGTTCGTCGTACAGAAATAGGTCTGTGTGCTATATTGGGGAGTGTGGAGGGAGGAGGGGAGGGGAATGGGATGCCATTGGCGTTGTTGTTGGGTCACAAGGGGTGTACGAGTATCCGTATTGCGGACCAGAGAGAGGGCCAAGTTATGCAGCGAGCATGGATGGCACATTGGCATGCAAGCGAGGCCAGACTTGCTCAGCACAACAGCCAAGTCTACTCGTACGGAATAGAAGAGGATGATAGAAAGAGAATGTCTGCCCACTTCTCTCACCTCGGGTGCCATTTGCTGAAATAATTATCCCGACTTTACGGGTTCGACTGACGGACTGGTTGGCTTCATGCATAGTATTCCACACCTATCGATCCTGCGGTAGACCTAACTGCTATTTATAACCACACCTACCCTGTCCTGGACGATGATGGGTGCGCGCACTCCACTGCGTACAGCAGGACCATCATCATCGTCATCCAAGACCACTCACAAGCAAGCTTGGGTCTCGGTTCGGGATTTGCGTCGATCGTGGATGGGTGTGGTGCACACACAGCCCAGAGTCCAGTCCAGTCCAGACAGGATAACTCGTAGAAGAAGAATCCAAAGTACGAACCGGCACAGGTATAAGAAACGCTAGCACGTTCAACGAACAAGTCTGGAACCCGTAGTTAAAACCAGCCTCACTTCTTAACGCCCGCCGCGCTGCTGGGTCCGGGGGTGTTCGTGCGCGACGCTAGGGAAAGCTGGAATGGGCACAGCACTTGCACGGAAAAGGTGATCAATCCCGTTCTCGACTTTTTAATTCTCCGATCCAGCTGAATAGTAAGACTCTACTCTAATACTACTGCTCACCTTCTTTTCCGTCTTGTTACGGTAGGTGGTATTCAGTCGGTTTCGAAGAAGGAATTGACGGGGTGGAGTCTGCTGCAGAGAGCTGCCGAGTTGTCTTTTTAGGCAAGAAACTGTCAACTAGGGAATTAATCTACTTACTTCTTTAACTCATGAGGCTCTGCGAATCCGTCAAGTTTCGGGACTTCAACGGAGGGAGGGGGGAAGACAGACAACAAGACATCAAGGTAGGGCAGCATCGAAGAAAGGGGATCCCCGAGAAGGAGGGCAAGCCACTGAGATATTAGATTGGACTTCCGTACGTTACGGCTTACGACACATGCCCAAGGCATATTATTTTTCTTGTCGAAAGTACTTACAGTAGCCCGTGCTAACTAACTAACAGCTGTCAGTCTGTATGTATGTATGTCGATGCTTGTATGTAAGTGTGCAGGACGACACAGAGATCATCCCATGCAATGATAATGCAGCCGCACCCCCATATTCCTCGGCCCTTCCCATCCCATAAGTCATCTACTCACTCAACTCACTCTCGTTCACTCATCCAACCATTCACTCATCCATTCATTTCGAAGATTCCTCAACCTGTAGCTACCCATACCCCCTAGTTAATCTTCTACCTTTTTGGATCTGCCTGTCTGGTTCTTGTCAACCCCGATTCTTTTCTTCTCCAACTGCGCAACGTGCATCTCCCGTGAACCAGGTTCCTCTCATCCTCCTTCTCGCTCTCTTCACTACTGCTACCTAACGTATCTCACCTCACCCAGTCCGTCTATGCCTTTCAATCGCAGCTAGATAGACCTACAACCGTGCCACCTCGGGAGTATCCGCCATAATCCACCTCCCATCCCATCCCATATCTCCCCACCAAAGCAATGAACGACTCCATCACAAACCTCGGCCTCTCCTGTCTCGACGGCGCCACCTTCTACACCTGCCAGGACAGCCCCATCGCCTTCCTGGGCTGCTGCAAAATCGACCCCTGCAGCAAGACCAACGGCGGCACCTGTCCGTCCTCGGCCCTCGCGCAAGCCACCTTCGACGCCGACAAGTACGCCCAGATCCCCGGCCAGGCCTGCGTCAAGTACTCCACGGCCCAATGGTACACCTGCATCGCCGGCCCGACCTTCCTGGGCTGCTGCACGTCGAATCCGTGCGCGAATGATGGGCTTTGTCCGAATGCGGATCTAGTCGGTGCGGTCCTGAGCAAGAATCCGAAGGATGCGGCGCCGTTTTTGAATTCGACTTTGAGCTCGCCCAGCGAGACGAGTACGCCGACACCCGGGGGGAGTAGTTCAAATTCGGTCTCGCATACGGGGAGTATTGTGGGCGGGGTCATTGGTGGTGTTGTGGGGTTGGTTCTGCTTGGTTTTTTGGTTTTGAGGTGTTGTCGACGCAGGAGGGATGGTGATGCTATGGCGCGGGAGGAGGAGGAGAGTGGGGGGGATGTGGCGGGGGCTTATCATGGTTCGCATTCACGTCCCGGTGTAAATGTGAGGATGAATACTGATATGGGAACAGACTCACATAACGGCAGCGCAGCGACACGCGCGTCTGTCTCTTCGCTCTCGACGGTGAATACGCGGCGCTGGAGCCCCATGTCTCTCAGCTCCATCAGTTCTATCATGGGCTTTAAGAGACATAGTAGTGGCGGGAATAAGAACCGGAAATCGCAAAATGGGCATGAGATGAATCAGAACGGACATAGGATGGCGGAGCTCGATGCGCTGGAGGAAGGAGGGGGGATGTTGAGGCCTGAGTCCGCGCAGAATAAGATGGTTTATGAGGTGCCTGGGTCGATGCCGATGGCGCCTGAAGCGAGGGAGATGCCGACGTAGGGATGATTCACGGTCTTTTTTTGTTTTTTTGATGGGATGGTAATGTGAAGTACAGGAAATGTACTGTTGGATGAACTACGAGACGATGAATGGGATGTCAGTTGGGAATCTGACAGTGGCAAATTGTTTGCGAGCATTGTATATCATGTTGGAATTTTTGTACACGAGTAGAACAGACAGACAGACAGACCTTGGACCGTCTCGATAATCTGACTTGGAAGTAAATATACCCCTTTGTTACTATCGCATCCTTTCAAATCAATCTGGTATCATCATGAAGATAGTAATCCGTAATCATAAGTCATCATCAATCTGACCCTCCTCGAATAACTCCTTTGAAGATAGGTTGTTCGCTAATAAGCAGGCCGATTCATCCAACTCTTGATCCTCTCCCGCAACGTCGGACTCGGCGGCGTGCCCGAGCTGGCACTGCTGCGACGTCTCTCGGGGTGCTCGATCCTGTTCGCCATGTTGCATTCACCCGACGTCGGGAGACGAGACGCGCCGACGCGGTTGGTTCGGCCTGGACGTGTATCAGTAGCGATTGACAATATCAATCCGTTCTTGTTTTCTTGTTGATTGAATTGAGATGAGGTGAGATAACTACGATGAAAGCGACAGCTCTCACTCACAATAGTAATCAGCGCGTCCGGCGTCGTCGAGGACGGCCTGATACTTCTCCTTGGCAGCTAGATATGCCTTGGACATGCTTGCCCCTTTTTGACAACGTTTCTTCAATTGATATGATTCTTGTTCAATTGATTCCGATGATCAGCATCGAGCAAAGAGACAGAAGCCTCTGCTCCGAGCGGAGAAGAGGGAACGATCGCATGAACGCCCATTGAGGGGTTCATATATAGCATTCCCCTCCTGATGCTCTCATTAGTCAGACGAGCTCGCCCCTCATTTATGATATCAGGGTGCGAAGCTCTGCGACGACGAGATTGGTCCGATTCGTTTGGTGCTTCTTATTCGCGGTGACTAACCCTGCGATGGAGGGTTGGGCGACACAAGACCGTCTGCGTCGTCTCCTTGGTTGCTCTTAGTGCATCGTCGGTCTGGACTGTCGACTGCATTAGCTAACCATTTGTTTTCGTTCCTGGTTAGATGGACATTGATGCAGTAATCAACATCTTCGATGTATCTGATCTTTGTGGATGTCAGGGGCTCGAGAGCATCTGAGCACGTTTCGACCTGCCACTGACAAGCAGCCAGTCTTCACCTGCCGACCGACCAGATCATGTGACGCCCACCACCCCTTTCATCCCATCTCGCAACGCGCAAGGGCCATATAATGCTAAACAACCCACGGTCCTTCTAACTAGTAAACCAAGGACCTCAATGGCACAGTGGTCAGGGACAAAAAAAAATCTCTGAAAAGGAAAAATTCCACCCCACGACACTGCCAGAGGTCAACGGTTCAGATACGGCTCCGAGCTAGGAATTTTCAAAAGTATTATTCCGTCTGCGCAAAGAATTCGAAAAGCAGTGCTCGGCAAGATACGAAAAGCCGCAAACAAGTACCCCAATGAAAGATGCGAAAGCATGGGGCGCGTTGGAGCGAGGGCACTAGTTTACTACCCAAAGACCCGAGCCAAGGCGTGATCGGTATGTACTCCCCTGACCTTCCCTTTGAATATTCTTTTTGGGGTTTAAGAAGTTGGTTGGATGATGGAGCTCACGATGCTAAATGTGCAGATTGGGTGTGGCCACAATTTTTCGAAGTCGAATTGGGTCGTCGTCCCTGGGATATGATAGTGGAAGGCAAGGTGTTTTGGATCGCAGACCTGGTCGTCGCCATGTCGGCACCATTATACCTCCGATTCAATCGAACAACCTCACATGATGACACATTTTCTCTTATTCTAACACGAGAAATCAGTTGGCCGACTAAATCCTTGCCCAAGGGTCATGGGTTGAATGCGGCCTTGAGCTAGGTATTTCCATATTGTCGGCGGTAAAGAAGCCGGGCACGAAAAAGAGTTGAGAGACATCCCGACTGCCGTGCAACGGCCCGTGTCTGAAAACATGGCCGCAAATATACCATCAGGAAAGCGAATGATTAGACGCCCTCGGGCGAATGCATTCTGGTACCTGCTGAGTCCCCCTTTTCATTCCCGAGACAAACATATGGGACCTGGACAATGTCCATGGAGGTTATATAGGGATCCCTCGATTGAGCGAGACGTTGCAATACATAATGTTCTACATACGTGGCCATAGGTAACCGTCTCATAAGACTCCTCCATGATAGTCGTAAAATAATCCTGGAACGTTGATCAATCTATATGCCATGATGGATTGATTACCTATGCCTGTACAGATAGAGCTATGCATCGTTGTCTCTCTGCCGCCGTACACAATCTTTATTCTGCGCGCAATGTCCATGTCGACTCCCGCGCACTAAGCCGAGTTCTCGGAGTCATTCGTAGAGATAAAGCCACAAATACGATGCTTAGGTTGCTGATGTCAGTCCTTGGCATCTACCCAGCTCGGACTTAAGAGAGTAACCACAGATGCTTGAATTGATCGAGACGAGACTCGCATTGTTATTTTTGATCGCGATGTCATCATTGCTGGTCAGGACTCAGCACCGCTAACCCGTACTTGCACAATGGCCGTCAAGTGGAACCGGCTAACGGCGTCCTAAAGCCGAAAACAGTGGGGCTAGTACCACGAGCAGATACGGCCGGTCCAGGTACCGGTAGTTCTAATTGCCTATCCGGGTTAGACAGACGTCAAAGTGTCCTCGATGGCAACCGGACCAGCATGTGCTCTCTTCATTGGTATCACCTGCCGAATTCAAAACCATTCGCATCGATCAGCTAGATTCGGAGTTTCAAGAGTTAAATATAGGCGTGTCAAAATACGAAAATTATGTGCAGATCGGTGTCAGCTCGAGTACCAAGATATGGAAAACCGACATAAGACCTCGTTGGGTTCGAATCTTATGTCAGGTGTGTGAACTTGTACCGAAAGGCACTGAAGTGGCAGGTACTTGCGGCTTAGGTACATCCTCCATCCATAGCGTGGGAAGATCAGGTTAGCGTTCCAGCAAGTAATGCGAACGCAGCGATACTCGAACCGGTTTAGCGCGGCAAGCCCAAATCCACAGTTTCTCACTGCACGAAAACCTGGGCTGCAAAAGCGGCATTAGCGTCAGAATAATAGCGCCACCACGCAACACAGGCCTCGCTCCCATTGGCCCTTCGCGATTCTCCGTCGGCTCAACAGTGGGTCCTCGTGTGCACTAGCCAGTAAGTACCCAGGTACCTCCATCCTTGAGGAGAGGCTTGCCCCTTCTAATCCGTATTTCGTCTTTGTCCATCGCCAACCGACCATCTTCCCTCGACACGAAGGTATTTGTCCGTGTACCTTCATCCGGGCCATCTGGCAGCGCAACGAGTTCTCTGTGCTCCAGCTCGCCGTTCCGACCGTTGACGGCTTGTGCCTTACGACCGCGCATGATATACGTTCCACAGTCGCTCGTTCCCGCCAGACAAACAGCCCAGGTTTTGAGAGAAGAAGCCTCTCGCGCACTAATACAAGCCTCGTTGCCGAGTCGACCGCTTCCCTGTCGTCGAGAAGAGGCTGGAGTTGGCGTCACTCGTTCTGCCACAGCCTTCCGAATTATCACTGCGCCTTGATACCACTTTTCCTGTCGTCCATCTATCTGCCACGCTTCCTCCCGGTCGAGGCAGCACTCCGATCCACGGTCGTTACAGCCGCGCCTCTCGAGTCCTTCGTTCTAGGCTTGTCATCGCGCGACCACGTGTGACAAGATGGGAGGCTTCGGCGACTTTACCGACATCTGCCGCGCGGCCCCGCTGCCGCTTTGCGCTGTCGTTGGCCCTCTTTCGGCCATCTCTAATGGCGTCGGCGTCGAGACCAACTGCTTTGCGCGCAACATTGAGCTTGCGAATACCATCATATTCCAAGGCGCATCCAGCTTCCTGCACATTATCGCACTCGCCATGACCGTTGTCATGATCCTGCATATCCGTGGCAAGTTTACTGCCGTCGGTGAGTATATCACATTTTAATATGTTTGCGCCTAATGAAATAGCGTATCCCGGACTGCTAATCGCATTAACTACTTACAGGCCGCAAGGAGATTCTAACCTTTTTCTATCTGTTCCTAATCCTGACGGTCTTCTCTCTGATCATCGATGCCGGTGTTGTCCCCGTGGGCTCCTCGCCCTACCCCTACTTCGTCGCTGTGCAATGTGGCTTTACCTCAGCCCTCGTCACATGCCTTCTCATCAATGGTTTCGTCGGCTTCCAATTATATGAAGATGGAACGCCCCTGTCGCTATGGATGTTGCGACTCTGCTCCTTCGCCGCTTGGCTCATCTCATTCTTCGTCTCTCTGGCGACCTTTAAGTCCTGGGCTGGTCTCGGACCCACCAACACCGTCGGACTTTTCGCAGTCCTCTACCTGCTGAACGGCGTCCAGCTCGTGGTCTACGTCGCGTTGCAGATTCTGCTGGTTGCGCGGACGTTGGAGGATCAGTGGCCCCTTGGTCACATTGCCTTCGGTGTTTTCTTCTTCGTCGTTGGTCAGGTCTTGCTCTACGCTGTCAGCGGAACGATCTGCACCAAGACAAGTCACTATATTGACGGACTCCTCTTTGCCACTGTTGGTAATCTGCTTGCCGTCATGATGATCTACAAGGTATGTCGTCTCAGTCATAATACTAACATAACTTATGCTAATTCGTTTTCAGTACTGGGACTCCATCACCAAGGAAGACCTCGAGTTCTCCGTGGGAACACGCATGAACAACTGGGAGGTCAAGGAGCTCCTTCCCGAAGAGGACCGGCGCAACACCATGTACGCCGACGACCCGTACGGCCACTCGAGCTCCTACGATCAGGGATACTCGCCCAACAGAACATCCCGCTACTAGGGGTTCAAGGATCGTTCTGTTGGCGAGCTCCGGGGGAATGGCGGCTTCGAGAGGTCGACTTCGGGTCTACGATACGAGAGCTCCGTGTCGGATTTCCCTAACTAATTCGAACCCCTGTTTAACGGGACGAAGGCATGCAGGCATTGAGACGGCGTCGGCAAGATTACTCTTGTTTCGATACCGGGACAGAGTAGAGAGAGAGATACGCCTGAGTAACGAGATGAATGGATGCATTACATCGGCAAGGCGTTTGTTACGTGTGTTGTTGTTGTTGTTGTGAACCCTAGCGAATTTGTGTATTTATGTCCTGTATGAGTACCTTATATATGAAACTCGAGCCGTTTTCATTAATTATAGCGTGGCTGAGATGGGGAAGGGGTTGCGGTATTGTTTATGATGATTCTGATAGCATTTGTGTATAGCTTAATCAATATGCACTACGAGTTTCGTGGATTTTGTGTCGTTTCTATCTATGTGTGAACTCCTCATTATTGGTAGAGCATTGATGGTTTGTCTACCTAGGTAGGTTAAATTGTGAGGTCGGTTGTATACCCAGTTCTGGTCCAGTTGTCCGAACTGGTGGGTCGTTGACTTCTGAGTGCCCAGATCAGGGGTAGAAGATGTCGACACATTGAGACGACATGAACCTGACGTCGTTGTGGTAGTGGGAGAGCCGCTTTTAGGGGCAGCCAGTCGGTCACGTGAGGCGACCATAGAAAGACCCGGAGCTGGGCGCATTATCCTTTATGTATGTGCATCTGCTCTGCTTCGTGATGAATGCAGATATGCCATCGACCCTTGCTAAGGTTCTTCGGCCGTGAAGGGGGGAATACCCCATTTATTCTCTGGCGTAGTATGATTCAGGGGCATGGAGTTCTTCAAAGCCGACACGGGTATGTGCGTATAGGAGAGAATGTGAATCGATATCCCTCCTCGCGCTCGGAGTAGTGTTCTTTGGTTTCAGCAAGATCGCCAAGTCGCGCCGTCGTTATGTCGTGGTTCGTCACGTTCCTTTTCGAGTCGCAGTCGTCCAGGTATTTGAACATCAAGGCGGGCAATCGAGTTCGGGCGTATAATCCGTCTCGTCAAGACCGATGTTTTAAGCCAGTCGCGAGTCGTTCACTCGCCCTCCTGTTGTTCACTCCCCCTCCTCATCCCCAAAACTCAACTTAATCTTCTTCGCCGTCTTCTTCTTGACGCTCTTGACCGTTTTCTTGTCTCCATTTCGCTCCTTACCATCCCCAGCCTTCCCACTCTTATCCTCAGCACTTTTCGACCCCTTCGCCTTCGGCGTATTTTCCTGGAGTAATCTCCTCACATCCTCACTCGCCTTCGCAATCCTCTTCTCACTCCGTCCCTCCTCATCCTCATCCGCAATAACGCGGCCGACTTTGCGTTTCCTAGTCGCGCCGATACCTGCTACCTTTTCCCTCTTCTCCCCCTCCTTACCCTCCTTGTCCTCCTCATCCTTCCCCTCCTCTTTCCCCTCCTTATCCCCTTCTTCGGTTATATCCTTGGACTCGATAGCAGCCAAATCAACAACATTCCCCTCCTCATCAACAACAACCGGCGCATCCTCCGCCTCCTCCTCGGCGGACCTCTTCTGGCCCGGTCGTCTGTGTGCCGCAAGGATTGGGTCCGGACCCGTCTGCGCTTCGCGGTGCCCGTGGAGACGCGCGAGGAAGGGGGGCAGGGAGGAGTCGTAGGTTAGGTTTTTGGCGGTTATTTTTTGGGACATTTTGGATCGCGGTCTGATAATGTTGACGAGGATCGCGATACTTTAGTGAGAAAGTTGCAAATGGGAGAACAGGTAGGGTTTGTACGTGGGTTGTTTTCTTTGGGATTGTTGATGGTTGTTGATGCGGGATGTTGTTATCGGTATCGATGCGATCGCGGACGTCAACCGGTGAACGAGGTACCGTGTGGAGTGGTAGTATACACTGTAGTACGCACGGTCGCGGTGTAAGTGACAGCATGTCTGTGTTCACAACTCTTGAGAATATGCTAACAAGTCCAAACAAAGACGACTTTGGTTCGCATCATTAATTATACAGGTAACTGAGCAGGTGTGTTTCATTAGAATTTGTGTTGTGCTGAGCAGGAACATCAACATGTCGGGATTTCATGAAGATGCATCGCTTGCTTCATATTGGAACACAGGCTGTTAAACGACAAGATTGATGAGACATTGAATATGGCACAAAGAACGGACACGCAGAACTAAACGTAAGTAAATCCGACTTGCAAGTGGCATGGGATACCGTATTTACCTAAGAGAGTGTCCGCTGCTCATCTCGAGACTGCGATACAGACAAATGAGAATTCAGCCCCTGACGATGATTATCCATAAGAGTCACCAGTCACCAAGGAGATCAGATAGCGCCCTCAAATCTTCCTCAACATGAAAATCTCCCCAGCAACCGTATTATCACTAGTAACAAACAGTCTCTCCCCAGCATTATCCCAACTCACACCCGTCAATCTCCAGCAAGAGAACGAATCACAGACTCCAGGGTCCTGCGCCGACATGATAGTCGTATAGCTCTCCTGCGAATCAGCCGCCGCAACAGGATCATACAGACCATCCGCCGTCTTAGCAAACGGCACCTCGGCGAGGGCATACCCGCTTGCCGGACTCCGATTCCAGGACCCGTGGAACGTGATGTAGAGATTTGATGCGTCCTTGTCGAAGGTACTGCCGATGGGGGCCATGTGGGCTTGGAAACTTAGTCGAGGCGGGTTTGAGGCGCCTAGACAGGATGCGTCGTTGAATGTTGCGTTGGGTGTTGTGACAAATTGCGAGCCTGTCTTGAGGTCTGTTGTGTCTGTGAAGTCGGACGGCTCCCAGACTGTGAAGCAGGTGGGATAGCCGAACCAGTTTGGTGAGCGGGGGTTCTCTGGATCGCCGACTGGGATTACGATATAAGTTTCCGAGTTGATCTATAAGACGTAACTTGATAGGAGGTGACTTACAGTAGTTCAACTCCTCAGCTGGGTTGTTGTTATGGATATCAGTCGAAACTCCGTTGATAGTTCTAGTAAACTCATCGCCGCTGTTCTCAACACCCCAGGCATGACCATTAGGATCAAACGCGAGTGCAACCTCATTACGTACGCCATAAGCGATCATGGTCCCCTCGGTATGGTAGTTGTATCCATTTGCAGGCGTCTGGCTAACATCAAAGGCCTTGACACTTGCACGACCGACCGATGGATCGCCAGACTCGTAATCCCAGTTCGAGTTGGAACCCGTGGAGACAATGATGATATGGGGGTTCTTAGGGGAGACAGCGATGGTTCGCGTAGGATGTCCCCCCTGACTGTCAATGTTGATGACCGTCTTCTGGTTAGAAGCCTGACGGGTTGCAACATCATAGGACCACGATGAAACCTTCGTGGGTGAGCTGGTGTACAGCGTCTTCCCGTCCGGAGTAAGACTCAGACCGTGGTTCAATCCGGAGTCCGAGATGATGGTCGTCGTGCTGTTGATACAGCCGTCCGAGCCAAAGGTGTGCACTGACACGCCCAAGGAGGTCTGTACCACTAGCATGTTGCCCAGTGAGTCAAAGATGACATTCCGGGGCAACTGCAGGCCAGATGCGATTTTTGTCATCTGCCATCCCGAGTCCAGAGTATAGGGGTACCTAGGCCCATCTACTCCGGGGCATGATGTTGGGAAGGGGAGGGAAGATTGGGCCAAAGCTGTACAGAATCAGTATCGGGATCTTTTGTCTTGAGAAAAGTTCATACCACTGCCACCGAGGGTAACCCCTATTGCTGCTGTCAGTAGCCAACGCATATCGGCGCCTTTTCTTCACTTCAGGGGCAAATTGAGACAATAAGAAGCTATTCTCGAAGGCCAGGTATGAAACCGGTATCTGAGGGACATAAGCAGCCACCGATCGATGAGGAGGGGATAGATCTCATATACCTCTTTCTCATACAAGGTGACATTGTTTCTATACTGGATCACGGAGGCAAGTCTCCAATGGGTTGCTTGGCACAAAGCCCAAGCGAGACGTCAAGACATAAACACACATCTCTACACTCATCTCTGGTCACTCTTGTATGCGACATCTTGTTGCCCAGAATGCCCAGTGATTCAGAATCACCTTCCATTGGCCGTTTCTGTCCGGATGGACTTTGACTCTTCAAACGTGCATCCTATTGAAGGAAAGAGAATAGGCACAATGGGGTTGGCCTCATGATCCTCGGAGGGAATTGTCAAGATCAACCCAATTAGGCGAGATTCTAGCGAGGATCGCCATTCAGCCGCGATTCCCCTACTGGAAGATATCATCACGTTATCTCGGTTCGAATGAAGCTCCGTTCTTCTGAAAATCTTTCGGTTTGGCATCTCATGAAGTTTTCATGATTCCGTATGTGATGCAAGGATGTCGACCCTCATCCTCACCTGATAGTGAGACACAGCATGAGTCGTTGTAAACACATATACACCAGATTTGTTTTGACGCATCTGTCAACGCCGATGTCATGTCACCGGAGAAGCTTCAACACCAACGAATGACCGAAGCTGTACAGATGACACCCTCACTCCTATCGCACGGAATACACCCGCTCATGTGGTGTTCGTAGCTTAAATCAGCCCTGTCTTGCCTTGTCCTACTCACTTACACACGAATCGTGCGACGGTGCCTGGATCTCACGGGGTCCTGCTCAGGGATGGACTGTCGAATCGATCGGAATTGCATGTCTCATTGGATTCTCGTCGACAGTCTGCGTCCTCACTCGATGCACTGGGTGACACCCTCAGAAAGTGTTCCGTAAAACGAGGTCGTCAAAGGTACACGTGTATATTTGCAGCGACGGCACCAGCCACACCTCAGGATCATTGGCTGCGTCCGAGTCATTTCTGCCGAAAAGCGGGCCAGCTCTTCTAGACCCCCTATCGCGTCTGCCGATTCCGCTCCAGCTGTCACCCACAGGAGGATTACACGGGTAGAATTTAGCGTGTTGTGCCTGAGACATAGCGCTCGCGACCTGGAAGTATAGCGCATCCTGGCGGGTTAGTGCAGGTACAGCGAGGTACAGCGAGGTACCAGCGCGCTGTGCCGCAGGAGGCAACACAAGCCTCAGGGCTAGAATTGGGATGAATTGCAGATTGCTGGCTCGTCTTATCGCTGGTGGATTACGGATGACTAAGCTCTCGCTGCGCGCTCTTTTCCCCGTACTTATTCCACGCCGTCCCCGTTATTTATCTGTCTTATTCCATCCTTGTGCAAAAGGGGGCGTCATTCGAAGTCCACCAGTCTTGTTCTGCTCATGGTGCCATCCCCTCTTTCACTTGGCACTACGTCGATTCCATCATTGCCGAACTAGGCACTGCTGGATCACTGTTCGCCTGCTGGCCCTTGCGACCTTCGGATGAGGTTTCTTGGCGGCTCGAGCAGACCGTGACTACTTGGGTCCTCTTCCCGCCAACGTCACCGTCACCGTCAACGTCACTGTCGACCGACGCATCCTCCCCCGCGACTCGCCCACCGACTGCCTCTGGTCAACTGTCACGGGTCCTGCCCCTCGTCGTCGCTCGTTACTGCTTCGGTTTCTCGACAATCAATACCGCTCGAGCAAGCAAGCATCTGACGGACTAAGAAGAGGCATCTCGCTGACATTGCTCCATTGCCTGATCATTGGGTTGAGACTGGTCTTCTCCCATCTTCTCCTGCTATCTCTATATGCAGCTCGGCTTAGATCCATCCTCAGAACCAGCTTTGTTAGCCCCGTTGGGTGAATTGTCTATTGCGGCCCAACAGAAGAGCCTATGTTGATCTTCGAATCTCTACCAACACGAAGCAGTAAGAAATACATCAACATCGCATAATCCCCGCCTCCTAGCACGCGCCGCGTGCACCCTCTGCCGACATATAGGGACTCTACTCGTGCCATCCCTCCCGAGTCCGTCATGGATCTCATAAGACGCGCGTATCGTCGCGTGCCCTTGGTATTAGGCACCGCCTCGTTGCCTTCTGCCGAGGAGAAAAGAAATGGTCGCCGGAACCAACTCTATGCCCGTCTCGCGTTCCTGCGCAGACCGCTCCGGTTAAAGGGCAACTCGAGCATCTCTGTGCCCCTGGGTGTCGTCTTACTGTTCCCATGCATTGCCTTAATAGTAATACTGGGTCTGGTCGTGCGCCACCCTAGCTCTCCTGGCATGATACTGATGCCTACCGGCTCTCCACCGGCTATTCGGTACGATTTTGTTCACGTCGACGCGCTATGTCTCAGTCACATTCGCTAATCATCTATGCTCTGCAGGAAAATCTCCGAGGATCATGACAAGGTCTTTGTCACCGGCTGTCTTGAGCCCGACACTTCGAAACCCCGAGCCAACGCTGCCTTCGTCGTGCTTGCGCGAAACAAGGAGTTGGACGGTGTCATCCAGTCCATCAAGTCCATCGAGCGTCACTTCAACCGATGGTACCACTACCCATACGTCTTCTTGAACGACGGTGACTTCAACCAGACCTTCAAGGATGTCGTCCGTAACTACACGTCTGCTCCCGTTGAGTTCGGAAAGGTTGGCCCAGAGATGTGGGGCTTTCCCGACTGGATTGACCCTAAGGTGGCCAAGGAAGGCATCGCCAAGCAGGGTGACGCTGCCGTCATGTACGGTGGTCTCGAGAGTTACCATGCCATGTGCCGATTCTACTCAGGGTGCGCATTCTCTAATGTTTTTCTCCGTGTGTGCCTACTAACAGCCTGCTAGATTCTTCTACAAGCACCCTCTCCTTGCTAAATACGAGTGGTACTGGCGGTTGGAGCCCGAGATCAAGTACTTCTGTGATATCACCTAGTATGTCGTGATCCTGATGTCTTCGGTTTCGATTTCTTTCTGTACTAATCTCGTACAGTGATCCCTTCTTGGCCATGATTGAGAGCAACAAGACCTATGGCTTTACCATTGCTGTCAAGGAACTCAAAGAAACCGTTCCTAACATCTTCCGCTACGCCTCTGCTTACAAGCGCCTGAACAACATTACCTCCCAGGGTCTCTGGGAAATGTTTGTCGAGCCCAAGCCTAAGACTGAACTCCCTGACGAGGATCCCAACGCCAAGCCTCCATTGCCCGAAGAAATCCTACGCACCGAACCCGGTGTTTTGCCCGAGATCCACCCTGAAGAAATGGAGGGTGAGAACTACAACATGTGCCACTTCTGGTCGAACTTCGAGATTGCCAAGCTCAGCTGGTTCCGAAGCAAGCCATACGAGGATTTCTTTGAGATGATGGACCGCAGTGGTGGCTTCTGGATGGAAAGAGTGAGTTCATATCAATTGTCAACCATTTGGATATATCGTACTAACTATCTTTACAGTGGGGTGATGCTCCTATCCACTCCCTCGCCGCTGGTATTCTGCTGGCCCCTCGCGATATCCACTACTTCCGTGACTTTGGCTACCGACACACCACCATCCAGCACTGCCCTTCTAACGCTCCTTCTCGGCAACTCCCCCGAGAACCCTACCTTGAACTGACGACAAGTGATGAAAAGTACCGTATCGAAGAAGACGACTACTGGGAGCACTGGGATGAGGAACAAGAGAACGGCGTCGGATGCCGTTGCCGTTGCGACACCGATATCGTCGATGTCGAAGGCAAGGAAGGCTCTTGCCTTGCTGAATGGGTCGACGTTGCTGGTGGTTGGGCGAGCCCATAGGGATGGAAAGCACACTAATACGATTGATGCCATTCACGAGATACTACGGACGCCTTGTTCAATTGATGATGATGTCTGTGATATAGGAGGGTGTTCTTAAGAGGTTGGAACGGCCTCGAAAAAGAGTCCCAAAACCAGGTTCCGGGAATGAAAACAAAAAGATACACGGCCTTACTTACTTTCTGTGTTGGCTCTTCATGGAAGCGAAAGGGCAGTTGTATGAATGAAAAAATCCAGGGTTACGAATTGGGATACTGGGCTTGGGACCTTTTTGTCTGTTCTGTTCATTCTATACGGAGTCAGCGAGACCTACGGGTTATTTCATGTAGAAGAGCGAAAGTAGCCATGAATGAGTTAGGCTTGTATACATATCCTGGATTTACGTTACAGATATATACATAATAACTATCACGCTCCCGTGTTCGTGGTATTGAAGCATGTGGAATGTTCGGTTGAGTAGGGTACTCGGGTGAGACGGGATTGTGTCGATATCTACGTTTCATGTGGTCATGAGTCTTGAAAAGAATCGAGTCTGTCCTTTATCAATGCTAATGACTCTACTGTCACGTTCTCATCATCCAGGAGATGATATCCACCTGTCTAACTGTCGCCTTGATGGTACTGTGAACAACGAGTTCACACATGCAAGGCATGTCGAATGAAAGGCAGAACTGTTGCCTAACTGAGTTCCCCATGCAATCAGTCGTGGAGTGCTGCCTAAAAAGTCTACGAGTTTTATAGCAGAGTCACGCCGTCGATTGACTTACCTACCTACGACTACTCTTCTTACTGTCGCGTAGGTAGCCACTTATTCATTTAACGCAGAGACAAAAAGTTGGCCTTCAGTCAAAAAGGACATCCAGTCAATCAAATCAAACAGTTAAGAAAATCAAGAAAAACAAAAAGGAAAGCAAAGAAAGGGAAAAAAGAAAACTTGGGTTTGAAGCCCAAGTTGCAAGGTAAAGGATTTGATTTCGCCCGGACTTGAACCGGAGACCTTCAGTGTGTTAGACTGACGTGATAACCAACTACACCACGAAACCATGTTATGTTATTTGTTGGAGGATCGGGGCGCTAAGTGAACTCATAGCTAGGGTGGTGGGGTGTGGGGAATGAGAACGACGGGTTGAGGGAAGTTGGATGCAATAAATGAGGAATAAGAGTGGAACGGATAAAGACTGGAGTTTTTATCTTTGTGTTGTATTTGTATAAGGATATTGAAGTGATGTTGAGGGTTGGGTTAAGTTGATGTGATGCATCGTTGGTGATAGACACTCCGAACGAGTCGCGCGTTCTTGATACGCCATGAACAGAATCGCAAATTCATCAGGATATTTCCTACCGACCTACGTAAGTTCTTTACGAAAGAATTTTAATAAGAGCAGACCATAGCATACATGAAATCATTCTTACCTATGCTGCATCGCACTCCTACTAGGAACTCATCTAAACAAGAGTAGTTGCCGAGGTGTTGAACACGATCACGACCGATCAAGCGAACTATCTCCCAAATGTCTTACGCGCGCTGAATGTCTAACCATCATCGGATCAGGGCTGACAGGACGGGACGGGACGTTATCAAAAAGTGAGCTGACATCGGTTCCTACGGTCGAGACCGAACCCATTGCTCGGCCAAATGTACTGTTCGGCCACTTCACAGTCGTAGCGACATGGGCTCCAACTCATCCACTTAACACCATTCGATCATAGAAACTCTCTCTGGTAGCAAGTTGAATCTGAATAGTATAGTAATCCAGCGCTCTGAGATATAGTCATGCTCATACAATAACCGACCCTCCGAACACCCCTATCGCGAAACAACACTCATCAAAGCTCCGCTTCCGAATTCAAAAGCCAAAAGCTCTTACACCCCGGGTATCATCTGTTTGTTTTTCGTTGGAATGCAAGTGCTTTCTATATATTGCCCACACCGATTCGTCGTACGTCCGTTCATGTTTCTTCTCATCATATACCGGGCCTTAGAGAGGGCCCATTAAGGGTGGTGCGATTTGCTGGTTTTGTTAGAATTTTGTTCTAGAGGGTTGGTGAGGTATCACTTACATCCATGAGCTCGGCTACTAAAGCGTCGATACGCTCTGCCGTAGCCCCCTGAACCGTAACTGATCGGCCGAGACTATCCACGAGCGTGGCTGTCGGGATAGAAGGTCGCAGCGCATTCAGGACCTTTGCTGGATCGTAAGGTCGTAAGCCTGATGCCCGCCATCCGGTCGCTATATGAGGAAGTATCGTCTTTCTAGCCGTCTGGTAGTATCGCAAGAACTGGAGGTTGTTCATTGTCTGGTTCGCATCCGGGCTCTGGTTCACCAGGGACCGATACGCGCGCGCTAACGGACCCGAGATACCGACGTCAAGTGGTAAGAGGTAGTGCGCTGAATGAGGCGGGAGACACAGCGCAACAATCTTATGCTGATGGCAAAAGCGTATGAGCTCAAGCGACGTAAGCATGCCATACCCATCCACAATCAGCAACCGATAAACGCCCTTCGTCTTGCTCGCCGTGTACTTCTCAAAATGCTGCAACCACGACAACGTGATGAGGTTATCATTCCACCCATTCTTACTGACGGCGATAACCGTCGACTTATCAATCGAGTCATCCACCCACTCATTCTGGATCTGCGCGCCCTCGAATATAACAAACGGCGGCAACGTCATCGCCGCCCCAATACACTCAATGACAGAAACCCACTCGCGACTCCCCGGCTGCGTCTCAAACGCCTCCTTCTGCTCGCGCCCCACAAACACCTCGAAGTTCTCCCCGATCCCCTTCACCCACCCCTTCTGGTCCATGCTATACACATCGTCATCATTGATGTTATAGAACAGCTTCGTCGTCTGGTACAGATTAAACCAGTTGCGCGTGATATCGTACGTCGTATTATCCTTTCGCCCGCGCTCCGTCGCCCGCTGCCACAAGGCCTTCAGCTCATGGTGCCGGTTGAAGAAGTTCTGGTACCAGTTGCGTCCCAGGGGGCGGCCATCGTGCTTCTCGGCCAGCAGCTGCGTCGCCATCTGCTCCAGCCGCTTGATGGAGGCCGGCCACCCCCACGCGATGGACTGCTGCACGGCCTGCACGAGCGCGTCTTCTTCCTCTGGACTCAGACGCTGTAGACCTTGCTTGGATAGCTTGTTGGGCTTGAGGCCCGAGATGCGGTTCTGGAGCGTTGTGCGCGGGACGTTGAACTCGCGGGCCGCTTGGCGGACGCTGCTGATTTCTTTGGCGTCGAGGGCGCGGATGGCTGCTTGGATGCGTTCTTCTGTCTCCATCCTTGTTTATTTCAATTTATAATTTATTCTTGTGGTGAGTATATGCAGGCTGCGTTGCAGCCGGGTTTGATATTGCTGGTCTGGTTCAATGGTGTTGTGGATATGTGAGTGAGGTTGGTGATGTTGCTTTGGTGGCCGAACATTACGGTCGGCTGACAGCTACAAAGTGGGGACCTTCCCGATTATAGGGGCGGTTTATCGCCGGTTGGAACCTCGTTTTCTGCCTAATTGCATTATATGAATGCCGGGCTGCCTCGATTGGTGCATTACGCGATTCGTCAACAAACCCCACGCGAAGGGTGCAGTACCGGATACCTCTGAGAGGTTCTCATGAGCAACGAAATTATTCCGTACTTCATTATTTGTTTTATTCTTTATAGAGGGATAGTCTGATAGATATCCACAAGTTGAGCTGTTGATGGATTAAAAAATCAGACAGCTAGGCTCTCACGGAGAAGTGAGGCGCACAATACGAGTCGCGCACAGTGGTGCTCCTGGAGCATCATGAACACCAACTTCGATTACACTCTCATCGGCAATTGGAGGAATGCGATTGCGCAAGGCGAAAGTTACCCATAGGCTTGGGAAACCTGGCAAATGGCAATTATGGGACATCTCTTGAAGCATTCATTTTTCATGGAGTCCAATTGACTACGGTATGATGAGCGACGCAATCCTCGTCACAGTCATCTTCGAACACGGCGCAAACTTGAGTGTTTACATTCTGATCCCATTGAATGTCTATTGAAATTCACTACCTCTCATTATTCTCAGAGAACAAAAGACGAGTTAATGACTATTGAGTTGTGGGGTACACGTGAATGCATGACCGGACTAGATGCACATCGTCTTCATGAAAACAAGGCAGATGTCATTGAAGGCTTCTATATAACAGCGATCTCGGCTATCACCCATATGCTGCTGAGCTGAGCCCGATATTGATCAATTGAAACGATGCGATATCGCTTCAGCGCCTCGTCATTCCGAAGCTTCCGGACACATTGTCGCTGGGCTGATGAGCTCAAAAAGAGAGGGTCAATGTCTGAGACGAAAGGTGTTGTTCTTTAGGTAACTTGTGATTTCAGCGTTTGAAGCACGTAATAATACCCAGCAGGTGAGAGTGAGATTGCTTGGTCTTCGGATATGGTTGAGTGATAGGCAATGTGGTGAGATGCCGTTAATAATCTGGGAGCATGCGATGAGACAAACGTGTGAAATAGGGGCAACTACGAATTGTGGTGTCTAAGACGGTGCTCTTGTGCCATTCTTTTAATCATATGAATATAATAATATAATAAGCGTGTGCATGGCCGTCGTGGCTCTGGCGCAGACCAGGATAACACCCGCCCTCACACTCATGCGCGCAACCAGCCTTGATGATGGGATAAAACAAAAGCCTTGAAACTCATCCACACGATTCTTACCTTACAATCCCCAAAACGGATAATGAAGTTTAGCCGATGATGCAACTCGGCGTACGTAGTGGTTGACCGTTGGCCGCGTGTGCGGCAACCTGGAGGCTTGGAGATCCTGAGCATACGGTCAAGGTACATTCCGCTGCCGGCTGAAGACCTTAGCAGCCTGGGTTGGGGATGGCGTGACGATCCTCCAACGTCTATGGTCTAAGCCAGAAGACTTTCATCTTGTCAAATGAGGAAGAGGGAAACCCTTTCCTCTCAGGTGTACTTGGTTCGTATCTTCTCCCAATTGCGAATGCCACTATCTCATGCATACTCTTGGCAATTCATTCGAGATAGATAAAGGAGAATAAAAAGGCCGAAACAACTTGGACTTCTGTATATGAACTAAAATCACTCGCAGACATGCGACATTTAGTACGTAATGAATGGCATGTATTCCGTGTGCACACGCGACGCCGTCTCCAACTCGCGACGCATATGAATCGAACCATCTGCGGAGAAGACGCAGGAGTACGATGACACACATAAGATCTGGAATACTTCGTACATACGTACCCGGGGGCTAATCATGTCTAAGCCGCGACCTATACCGTACGTAGATTAGAGCATCGTTTTCCATGTCTCTCATAAAAGACCGGTGAAGGTACCGAAGCTAGCCAGCGACAGTCGTAGTCTGAGAATGCCGAGCAAAAAGAATCGCGAGAGCTGCTCTAGATAGAATAGCGCGTCGCTATCGCCATTCGCGCGTGCAATGACCCAAGCGGTTTACATAATTCGCCAAGGAACCGAAAGGTATGTAGGTATCTGTATCATGAAACATCTGGTTAGCTGAACTGCGAGCTAGTTCAAGAAGATGCATCTCATGTTGAGATTCCAAGAAAACAGATGTAACTTCGTGTCCAGGCTCTCAAAGGTACATGCTCTAACCGCCATGGCCAGGGAGCAACTCAGGCTCAACGCTGATGACATTTCAACTTACTCCCTGAGTTGAACCATGACATACAGCCAATTGAACATTGGAGGATCAACCCGTTCAGACATATCAGGCATCTGTACTTTTGAATTGCAAATAACGGGATAATGATACCGAGGGAGACAGCTCTTACAAGGTGCACCAACCCCGAATCCGGTGCCGGGGGCTTTGGAGTTGAGGAAGACGCGGACGGAGTTTCAAAGAGGGGACCGAGGGAAATGTTGCAGTAACATTGACTTTTGATTCGACAGTCAGAAACCCCGGACAGGTACACGATATTTGCCCGTGATCTCTACCAAGAAGGTAGGTAGTATCCCATGGGCACTCACGTGGGTGGTAGATACCAAGGAAGCTTGTATTGTTCCACCGACGATTGCATCAAAGGACTCCGAGTAAAGTGCATGGATCCATGTGCCTCGGCGCTGTATGCAGAGAGGCAGACAAGCTCAGACACTCTCTCCACCGGAGCTGTTCATCTTCGCAAGCATGAAACTAGGTCAGTCATCGAAACTTCGTGGGGGATTACGCGGCACTCTGGCACTCTGGCAACAGTGGTTGGTAGGTGCCGAGCTTGTGACGAGAGTAATGTGACCCCTTTTCGATCATTGACTGATTATTATATCGCACTTATCGAAACGGCTGCCTGCAAACTGGTTATTTTTTGCTGGAGGGTGGTAAATACACAAGAGTGTACCTGTCGCCCTCTCTCCATGCAACATCGTATTGTCAGGTAGGTATCTTGTAGGCGCCACCATCCTCGGCTTGCGACTCTGCTTATTAGTTTGCCCTCTAGGACTTATCTGCTTGCTAATGGTCGGTCAGCAAAACCTACCTTCACTTGGTGGACATACGAAGAGCTTGGCAAAGTCGAGACGGCGGCCAGTTCTGCGTCCTTCCATCGACAATTAGAGAAGGTCAAATGTAGAATATGGAATTGATTCGGTAGAAAGCAATTCCGTGCGAGCCCAAGTTGGCATGGTCCACGATAGGCACAGCACCGGGGGTACCACGTCGTCGGTGCTTGGCATCCCCTCGATACAACGACAACGACTTCAGTTATCGCGCCAAGGCGTTTAGGTGGGGTTCTCTTGGGGTGCACTGCATTAGCGCACACCAACGTTTCTACCGGGATCTCGAACTGACGGGTCTCTCGGCTCCTTCTCCGATCATCAGCGGGTTCAGGCAGTGTCTGCGAACCTGTGCTGAGTGCTGAAGCAGGCCGTCATAGGCGGGTGGCCGGGACGCTCATGAGGCCGAGATCACGGTGGACGAACGCTTCATGCGCTAGCGTAATGGATTTTCCGACTAAACATGCACTTGTCTTCGGCCGCATTAGCGTGGCTCGTAAGGCTTGGCGCCCGGACCGGGGTCATGCTCAGCGCACTTACACCCGGTAAGGTATAGTCCGCCGATTAAGCGCTCCGAGTAGACGCAACGGCCCTTTATGCGTAGACTACCTTTGCTGTAGGTAAGTATGCTGATACTACCTACCTATACCGGAATCAAGCTTGATTGACCTGATTTTCGAAAACAAGGCTGTCGTGAGCTTGGTATGTCGATGTAGGCTTCGTATGTAACTGCAAGTAGGCACGTAAAATGTATGTTGAGCAAGCCACGTCCTGTAAGGTTGCATACCACACTGGCCAAGGAAAGGGGCAAGCGGCAGGACCCGTGGCTATGCCACCAGAGCGGTTTCAGAACCTGTCTTACTGCGACGGGCAAACAAGATTCGCCATGAGACGGTGTCAGACTTCGAACGTATGCTAGGAGGCACTTGGTCGAATCTCGTCGTGCCCCAAAGTACCCGGATGACCCCCATCGTCGGGGGATTGAGGAGACGTGTTCCAGATATGGAAGGACGAAGATTAGTCCATTTGTTGAATACGTGCTGGACGCAGGCTATTACTTGGCATCAGCTTGGACTTAGCATCCGCGCATATCTCTGATTAGCCGGATAAGGGGCTTGAGAGCTTTAGCAGTCTTCATAGCTCTGCTTCCAAGAGGCCCTGGGACCAATGACCTGCTCGGCCCGGAGTTACTAACTTCAAAGAAGATAGAACGGTAAGCGTATAGAAAACCACCTTCTATAACGGCATGTTTCCCCGCTAAGATAGATAGCCAATCGGACAATTCCAAGTGCATGTCAGGTGTTTGCAGAGCGAGTGACCACACTCTGTCTTTGAACGTCAACAAACCCCCAACCTTCAAGATCAGGGCTGTTCACATACAGACCACCCTGACCCACGAACTCCACCGTGGAGTCGAGTCACATCGACTTTCTGGGGACTAGTACAGGAGCTTCTGGTGTTGGGAATGATCGACGGCGATGGGGGGCGAACGAGTCTGAGAACTGATAGAGAAACGGAGTAACGTGCCATCACGAGAAGTGAAGCGGGTATAAGAGTGCGAGGAATTCCTCCTCAGAAAAGCTTTTTTCCACTCATCATCGTCTCAATCCATTCCATCTCGAGGAACTTGCCATCCGAAGCCTATCCATCTCGAACCTTGCTCTCAGTTCTGCCAAAATGCGATCCGCTGCTATCCTGGCCGCCGCCCTCCCTCTGGTGCTCGCCGCTCCTTCCAAGCGTGCGACTCCTGCTCCTCTCCTGAAGCCCCACCAGAATGCCCAGGTTATCGAGGGCAAATACATCGTTAAGCTTCGGAGCGATGCTGTTCACGCCATGGATGCTCATACCAGCTTGATTGCCAGCAAGCCCAGACACACCTACAATGCCGGCAGCTTCAACGGATTCGCCGCTTCTCTGACTGCTGAGGAGCTTAAGGCTCTGCAGGACGAGCCCGATGTAAGTGAATAGCCGGAAATTCTGTGCTGAATCATTGTGATATCTGACTGCTTTCATAAAAGGTCGAGTACATCGAGCACGATGCCGTTATCAAGGCTTTCACCACTGAGCAAAACGCCGACTGGGGCTTGGCCCGTTTGTCCAGCACTACCACCGGTAGCAGCAGCTACACGTACGACGCGAGCGCCGGCGAGGGTGCCTGCGCCTACATTGTCGACACTGGTATTGAGGTTGACCACCCTGAATTTGAGGGCCGCGCCACCTGGGCCTCCAACCAGGTCGACAACGACGATAGCGATGGCAACGGCCACGGCACCCACGTTGCCGGCACCATTGGCTCCAAGACCTATGGTGTGGCGAAGAAGGTCTCGCTCTACGCTGTTAAGGTGCTTGACGCCACAGGATCGGGTACCCTGTATGTTCTTCCCAGCTGTAACCCATCAGTCGTCTGAAAGAAGAACAAAACTAATCCATTGCTTTTTGCCCCTTAATAGTGCCGACGTTATTGCTGGTATGGACTTTGTCGTGAGCGACTCTCGTCGCCGCGACTGCCCTGCCGGTGTCGTCGTTAACCTATCCCTCGGCGGTGGTTACTCTTCTGCCGTCAACGACGCAGCTGCTAGCGTTGTTTCGTCTGGCATCTTCATGGCTGTCGCTGCTGGTAACGAGGCCTGGGACGCTGCAAACGACTCGCCCGCCTCTGAGCCCTCCGTCTGCACGGTCGGTGCGACTGACATTACCGACACATTCGCCTACTACTCCAACTACGGCTCGCTGGTCGACATCCTCGCCCCCGGCACCAACATTAAGTCTACCTGGATCGGTGGCTCGACCGTGAGTTCCCCCCTTGCTTATTTGAGATCGTGGCATTGATGTCTGACATATGACCCGTAGAACATCATCTCCGGTACCTCGATGGCGACTCCCCACGTTGCTGGTCTTGGCGCGTACTTCCTGGGTCTCGGTGCTTCTGCTGACACGCTCTGCGAGTACATCGTCTCGAACGCCCAGCGCAACGCCATCAGCAGCGTTCCCCGCGGCACCATCAACGCCCTCGTCAACAACGGCCTATAAATATGGCCTCACGCTCTTTCCCCAATCCCTTCTCTCGATGCGGATGTATATATGAAATAACGTGAATATCTCATGACGATGAATCATTTGGGACTGATACGATAAACCGCTTGCGAATACGAGATCATGATTGCGGGCGGAAGATAGATGAAGACGAAGACTTTGGATATAGCGCAGGGTGGTAGACTCCCGACTGAAATGCGCGGTTATAAATGTATATACTGTTTACCGAATATATCCGGCACTGTTAAAGCACAATGGCTCCTTCTGCACTTGATCAAATCTTGAGTTTGATGACATCGCGAATCGCCTGATCAGTTTTGACAAGGGAAGTCACGACAGTGATTGTGAGTCCATTAATTTTGATTACGAGTAACCGTGCCACGACCGGGGATAGTTACGCGTAGTCACGTCATCTTGGCGGATTGTTGGATAGTAGAGTAAAGTGGAACTCTGCGTGTCTATTCCTGCGCTCCCCCGAATTCGGGGAGCTTTCCAAGT